>CALNVZ010000218.1:732890-757053 GCA_940671915.1 Paracentrotus lividus | reverse complement strand
CTTTGTCGTGTGGCCCACAGAATTCGCATCTACAGTTGACCGTTGTAGAGCAGTCTAGAACGGCCATCACATGTTCGTCGTGCTTCTTCTCACTTTGGTACATGATGAACTGGTGTTATATGAAGATGAAGATGATAATGGAAAAATGACGAGAATGGGGGAGGAGACTGTACATTGTCTTTATCGATTATAGTAAAGCCTTCGACACAATCAGACATGAACGCCTATGGCAGGGAATGTGCGACATGGGCTTTCCCAGCCACATCATTGAGCTCCTACGCAAACTGTACATCGATCAGTTGGCAGCTGTCAGAACTGGCTATGGTATGACAGAGTGGTTCGAAATTGGCAAAGGAGTGAGACAAGGGTGTATCCTTTCACCACGTCTGTTTAATATATACTCGGAACTAATAATGCGGGAAGCTCTTGACAACTTTACTGGGACTGTGGCTATTGGAGGAAAGATATATACAGATTTGAGATATGCTGACGATGTCGCCCTGCTTGCTGGATCTTTGGAAGAAATGCAAGATCTCCTTACCAGAGTTCAAGATACCAGTGAATCTGCAGGACTCTTTCTGAATGTATCAAAAACTAAAGTCAGGATTGTGGGAGAGGAACCTTATGAAGGTAGAGGTGAAATCAACAATGACAGCAATATACAGGTTAATGGAGAAGTTATTGAAGTTGTTCACCACTTCAGCTACCTCGGGACAATGGTCACCGACCAGTGTGACGACAGCCCAGAACTCAAGTGGAGACTTGCCATCGCAAGGAATGCAACTGTATCGCTATCTACAATATGGAAAAACAAGTCGATCAACAGGACTACAAAGATCCGACTGTTGAGATCACTAGTGTTCCCCATTGCTACATACGGTTGTGAGTCCTGGGCGATGAAGAAGTCGGATAAAAAGAGGGTCGAAGCCTTTGAACTATGGGCATACAGGCGTTTGCTTCGGATCAGCTGGACAGAGAGGAAAACTAATGAATATGTGCTCAACAGGATAGGTAACAACTGGAGATTGTTGGAGCACATTGACCAACTTAAGCTTCGCTACTTCGGACATGTTGTGCGAGCTGCCAAGACCGAGTACGACTTGATGTCAGGAATGGTGTTTGGTAAACGAAAGAGAGGACGGCAAAAAACAAGAGTGACAGACGGTATAGTCACCCTCACGAATATGACATCAACCAGGGCTATAGCAGCCGCCCAAGATCGTGTCAAATGGAAGGAACTTGTGCATGATGCCACGGCCGGTCGGAGACCTGACCGATCCGCACCCTGATGATGTTATGCTTTATCATTCCCTTCATGGCCTCGAATGTGGGGTTCTGTAGCTATTCAAGTATTATCTGGTTAATATTCCTGGCTCCTCGATTCCATTCTTCTATCTGTGCCACCAGGACCAACTCCTCCTCATCCCACCAGGCTTCTGCATTTATTGAGACCCCTACCTAAGCCTCTAGTCATGGTTTCACTTGTGGGTACCACATTTGCTCATCGCTTTAGTCCCCATAGATATTCATTGTCTGAAAGGAAGCTTCTGCCTCGTATTCATTAGTTACCCAACTTGTTCTGCAACAGTTCACCCATAGACCATGTGGAGATTTGATGTTTCCAGCTCTCCTTTTTCTTCTTTTTTGTACTCAAATTCTTCTGAATCATTAGCTGCTTTATCCTCTGCCGCTGCTTCTTTTTGGATCTTGTTGTCGTCGTAGTGAGGCCCACAGATGTCATACATGTATCTAACAGTCGAGAACGTGCTCATTGTGCTCCTTCTCAGTTTGGTAGGAGATGAACTGGTATAATTATGTCCTCTATCGTCATGGGGATGGTGTCTAGGAGCTGATAAAAATTTTGGAAGGCTTGCATGATCTCTTGTGGGTCCATCGTGTAATGAAGCCAAGTGAAGAAAGTATGCTGGATTTAAAAGTTCTTATTTGTGGACACCTGGGTTCCAAGATCTGCACATAATTATATCTCATTTACATGTAGGATAAATGCATACTCTGATTACTACACCCGACACTATAGTTTATATACAATCTTAGGGTGGTATCCCACTTTGCGGAAACGTCTCTGTGACAGAATAGAAAATTTCGTCTAAGCGACGGATAAAAACTATTAGAGACGTCTTCAATATCGCGGAGACAATTCCTAGACGTCTCCGCGACAATTTATGAAGAAAAAAATTCTGAAGTAGTCCCAAATCCGTCTCGGAGACGTCTTGAATACTTTTTACCCCTCGCGGAGACGAAATTTTCTATTCTGTCGCGGAGACTTCTCCATGAAGTGAGATACCACCCTTAATGACTTAATTCCTTTGCAAAAATGTTGTGTAGCTCAACATCCGGCATCACCACCCCAAATTCCGTTCGTTTTGTTGATGATGATTTTCGTCTACAGGTTTTCATACTCTAATTCTTCAGTCGTATGCTGCATTGTCTACATATTCTTGGTTGTGTGGTGCTGCTTGTTCTTGGATCTCATGTTCCTGAGACCCATGGAATTCACATCTACAGTTGACAGTCGTTGAACAGTCTGGTAGATAATGAAGTTGTAGACATCCTCAACAGTTATGGGAATGGTGTCTGGAAGTTGACTATAATCTCTCAAAGCTGCGATGATTTCTTGAGAGTCCATGTTGTATCAATGCCAAGTAAAGATGCTATGCTGGATTTTAGATCTCATCTATTTAAAAGGACACCTGGGTTCCAAGATCTGCACATAATTAAATCTTATAAACTTTCCATGATACATGTAGATGTATTCATTGGACCAACTATTTCACCACACACAATTCCTTGCGTCTTACTATAAAATCTTAATGATTTCTTTACAGAATTCACAATATTCACACTGACTGCAATGTAGACATTAACTTAGCTACAGTTTCACCTGTTGGTAATACAAATGAGCCATGTGTCAAAACTTGTGTCCAAAGAAGGCTCTGAAATGCATTCTCATTTGAAGTGTTTACATGTAGTCAGGTATTGCAGAAGGAATGGATATAAATGTACATATATTCCTTGTCTGGAAATGCATTTATTTTTTCATATACTGTGTCTAAAATATATGCATAGAGTTGACCTCACGTAATTAGATTTTGCAAGACTTCCATACATGGACGTCTGCCCGTAAACTAATCAGTCAAACTCGCGTTAATGAGGTTGTGGTAAATGCAATACACATATAATTTGTGTTGCATACATACATTCAACCTCACATAAATTGATTTTGTACATGTAAGACTTCCCACATTGTCAGCCCATAAACTTCATCGGAATGAATATGGCTGTGATACTGTAGGAGTAAGCACGATGCATTTGGTTATGAGGAAACCAGGATGAAAATAACATCCATGATGCATACATGTATTTACACTTGCCGTTCTTTGGCCGTTATCTTTCAAGGCGTAGCAAGCCAATTAATGAACAAAAACCAATAGAAAAAGATGACGCTTGAGACTGCTCCCCAAGATACAATCGCAAAAGTCACCACCGTATTATATACAGCCGTTATCTTTCGAGGCGTAACGAGCCCATTTATTAAGCTAACACAATGATGACATGGGATACTGCACTTTAAGATACCAGTGACCCTTGTCACCACCGTCACCACAGTGACGGCCCACATATTTTGAGGTTCGTGGGACCTGCTTTCCGAAAAAATCTGTTTAATATGTTAATTGTCCAAAAGATATGCTACCGATGCCTCCGATTCTACCAAATTGATAGACACATTCTTCATCAGCTTTCACCCCCGCGGGCTTATAAAAAGGTGTGCATCCGAACAGAGCATTGCGAAGGTCCGCAATTGGCTGACATGTGTAAAGCCAAAAGAACTTTGCATGTGTTTACACGTGTATGGAGGACGACCTGCTTAGCTGAGGTCCCCTTAAGTGGGGCCCCACCCGACTCTCTCCTGTCCCACAGTCACTAGACGGCCGTCCGCAGATCAAACCGCCGAGGAAAGGTAAGGTAAGGTAGGTCGCCCAAGGTACCTGTAACCAGCCACCGGATTGGACTTGCCCGTCTGGAAGAACTCTAACACTTGGCAGTCGCGTCCGATGCTGCAGAGTAACCTTCTGCTTTAAGCCTTTAATTGAATACTTGGATCGTCACTAGTGAAAGAAGCGTCGCAGAGAGTCATCACACTGGACATATGTATATGAAAGGGAGATGGTGGTGAAGAAGTCAAAGTCAGGCACAAGAATGCCCTCATAATCAATTCAATTCATTTTATTCAATCATTTAAAATAAGTATATACAAATCGTACGTGAATAACAATTGCAAATACAGTTTAAATGATTTGGGTGCCCCTAAATGTAAAAGCTTGATGAATGGGGGCCCCAATATATGGTACATAAAAGTGCATAAAACTAAAGTGCAAAGTGCTTAACAATACATAAATACTAACACAAACATGACAAAAAATACACCAAACCAACATGTACCATACATGTGGAATGTGTACTGAAAATTTTCAAGGAGCTACAGTGTATCAAACCCTTGGATTATACATTGTACACCGTAAATTGGAAAGTGTCTGAGAAACTGTCATACCTTGTGCCAATTATAGACCCGAACAATCTTCTACATGTACATACTACAATACTGTACTGCATGGGGTTCAACATCCGTAGGTGTTGCCAGCATACTTGGACCATATTACTTGTAAATCTCTTACATCTTTGGCCACTCCTTGTGTCACAAATACACCGCCTTCGGTCCATACTGATAAAGAGATAAACCTTAACTGATTAAAAAGTTGACAGATATAATCACTCGTATCAATTTCATGATACGAGTGTCAAAAAGTGGTGCAATTTGTAATCAAGGCTATTGTTCTTGTATTCAAATATTTTTTTTTCTTCAAAATCTTAAATTAATTTTTTTTTTAATCTGCGCCAACTCTATGAATCAACTCTATGGTCATCGAAAATCGGGTCCCTCCAATAGACATCACTTAGCTTGTCTTTCGCCTTGTCGTATACATCGTGTTCTTTGTTAGTACGTTCTTCAGGTGTCAGGTCAGGCTGACTGCACGGTGGTCTGGTCTCCCCTTCAAGTGTGGATAGAAGGTACACAGAAGTAAGAGCTTGAGTACATGGAGCCCACAGATGCTCTACGGGATTCAGGGCATTGTCAGCGGTGCAGTATGATGTTACTATGAACGCATCCAGGTTTGCTTCTCTGAAGAATCGGCTGTAGTAGAAGATGTTTGTCGTATGGTTGACATGAAGTCCGGGCCTCCATCTACGAGTAGAGTCAGCACAGACTTCCGAGAAGGACCTTTTTCAGAGATGATTTGATGGAGATCACTCACATGAGTTGTGATATCACATGGAGTGTGTAGGCTTCAATAAAGAACCAAATGGAATTTTGTAAGAATATGTGTTGTCATGATACTCGGGGGCTGAATAATTTTATGTGCAACTGTATGTACATACTACATGCATAATACTTTCGGTTTTTATCAGGGTCGTTAATGATTTTAGGGGGAGGGGGGTAATCAATATTTTTTCGTTTGTACATGCAAGGCGTATGGATTTCCAGTGTCGTGGAAGTAATTTTTTTCTATGAAATTTTTTTTAAATGGATCATTCGATACGTCCTGATGAGGTCAAGACAAATAAATAAGTACGGCTAAGTACGGATCACGTTCCAATACTTAATGTCACCAGTACCGACCGCAGTCGGCCGTTATCTTTTAAGGTGTAACGAACCAATTTATTAAATCAACAAAAAGATGACCCATGTAATTGGACTCGAAAGATACTAATCACATACGTCACCACCACAGCATCCACAGCCGCTATCTTTGAAGGTGTAACGAACCAATACATTAATGACGTCAGTCATTGCACTCGAAGATACCAACGACCTACGTTACCACCGCCACCGCTGTGGCGTCCCACGTATTTCAAGGTCTGTGGAACCTACTTTCCGAACAATATCCATTATATGATAATGATCCCAAATTTGTGCTACTAATGCCTCAGATTTTACCAGGGTGGTAAAATTATCCTTATCAGCTCTCACCCATGCGGGCTTATAAAGGTGCATCTGAACAGAGCATTGCTAAGATCTGCAATTGAGCAAACATGTGTAAAGCCAAAAAACTTTGCATGTGTTGGAAAGCTAATTGATCAGCAAGATCGATCTACACCTCCCATGAAATTATTATAAATTATTGATCTCCTTTGGTTTTTTAACCTTCCTTCAAACTTGCTTCCGGTTCAAATCCTGCATTTGGAGCGTTTTTTTTTTTTTGACAACAGAATTTTCTTGAACTGAGGTCAATTTCTGGTGAAGAATGACGATAGTGTTACACACAGGTTCAAAAAATGGAAAGCTGTAAACTGTTTGTCCAAATCTACTCCTTCCATGAATTTATTATGCTCGTCGATTGTCCAAACTTGTTTGTTGACGACAACATTATTGTGGAGAGAAGATATTAGATTCACTGGTTTTTTGTCCATCCAGCTGATGAACATGTTATTCCCCTCCTTGCATGACACAGGCAGCTCTCCTCTTAGGTTTTGCACGTTTGACAGTTTCCAGGGCACCACACCTGTTTACCCTCACAGTTGGACATGCTCCAGACGAGTTTTCTCCAAACTCATCACATATACATGTATCGCAGGAGAAGACACATAACATAGATGAAACAAAACATTAAACATAAAAAACATACATTAAAAACAGCGTACCTCTACAAGAGTAGAATGTCAATGACATGTCTTTTATATTTTCACTACAATGTTTGGTTCAAAATAACTACCCGTGAAAATTCACACCCTTCGATGATCACTTCGACACTGCCAGCCTCGCAGTGTTAAAGCCTAGCAGCGCGGCTGTGCCATGGCTTTAACCTGCCTAGTGTAAAGAAGAACATAATGACCTGAATACTTTGTTAATTTTCTTCAGATTTTTTTTTTTTATAAGCGTTGACTGTGAATGACATATTTGTATATTTTCACTTACAATGTTGGGTGCAGTAGGAGCGCCCATGAAAAGTGCTCATTCTTCTCTGGTCCCTCCGACATTGGACGCCCCTCAGTGTCATGGCCGGACACTGAGGGAAAGCCATTGCCATCACCTGCCTGGTGTGATGAAGAACAAATATTGGGATGATATTATAATGACTGAATACTGAATAATCATTCATTTTTATTTAACGAGAGTAGACCGTCAGTGACGTATTTTTTATATTTTTTCTTACAATGTTGGGTGCAATATGAGCGCCTGTGAAAGTTCCTCATGTTTATGTGATCTTGTCTGCACTGTCAGCCTCGCTGGGTCATGGCCTGACATTGAGGCTGTGTCATTGCTATCACTTGCCTGGTGTGAAGAACAAAAAATATTGGTATGATATCATAATGACTGAATACTGAATAATCAACTCTGTTCAACATTACTGATGGAACTGGATGTTATAGTTACCACAAACATGTACATTGTTCATGTTTAGCAAAGTAAATAAAGATAATACAGTACCAAAAGCATTGAGACATCTTGCGTATAATTTTAGTTTTTGTACTGTAGAATCAATTGTGCCATGTCCTGCATCATCCTTCCATGGTTACTATTTAACAGTGTACATTAATTTGTAAATCTGTCCATCAGTCCGTTCGTTGGTAAGGGTATAGGTAGCAGGTAAAAATCTGGAATTGTTGGTTTTAAGGGTCTAGGAATTTAGGAATACGGGCCACAGATTTTTCTATGATATGGATGAACTCCATTGTCTTTTTGCTTCTGGCACATTGTGGCAAATTACCGTCTTCTGGCAAATAGTCTATCGCATCACCTACTCATGATCTCTGCCTGGACTGCAAATGTCACATTCATTTTATGCTTCTCCAACTGAACATGCATTGCCTCCAGTTAGTTGGACAGATTTAGATTGTCCTTTAGCTGTACCTCATGTAGTTTGTCGATGTATGTCCAAGATTTTGCCTCATCATCGTGGTAGAATGTTCCCATTGTTGCTAAGCAGTTTCTTACTAACTTCACAAGATGACATGCATCAAAAAGAAAGTGCATTTTCTCCTTGGTGTGAGATCGACCTCTCATGGGGACCTCGTTACCCCACTTAAGGCTGGAATGACCGTTCTGAAGAATTGACATCATGCATGGTTGGCTATAAATTTCTTACCGAGATCCCCACCCTCCCCATCCATACCCAGCGAGACCACAGCCAGGTTACTCTGCCTCCCTTTTGCCTAGAGTCCCTTTCACCCCGCGCGGCATGGGGAGACTGGTTGGGTACACTGCACAGGTAGCACAGGTAATCCTTCTTGAAACGAAATTATCCCACCCCCGAAGGTGTGGCTTGTTGTACCCTTCCTTCGATGCCTCCCTTATCATGCGATAAGGTTGAATGCGTACTGCAATTGTTTTGAGACGGTATTACCCTCCTGATGATCTTGAATCGGGGACTTATCCCCGTTACAGATGGGCGAATTTGTAGATTTACAAATAATGATCATCATATATACATATTCTTGTATTTACATGGACTATTATCATCCCAACACCGATACTCCATTTGGGATCACAGAGGTCGTATCACCAGCAGAGTTTTATGGCTTCACTCAAAATGAGAATAAAAAATGGCGTTGAAGACAAGACTACTACAGCCCTATTTTGATAGGTGTATGTATATACATTATGTATGTATGTATGTATATTAAGTATATCTACCTATAGCTGTCTGTTAGAATACTCCAAACATGATGCATGCTGGGATAGGATTCATTTGATTTGAAAACAGGAAAAACAGAAGTCATTCACAAAAAAGTCATTTACCATCATTACGCGTTTGCATGGGTGTCGTCAATGAAGAAACAAAACATTTGGATTGCTTAGTCTAAAAACAAGACTCAACAAAAACTGGCAAATAGTCATTTACTGTCATTACGCGTTTGCATGGGTGTCGTCAATGAAGAAACAAAACATTTGGATTGCTTAGTCAAAAAACAAGACTCAACAAAAACTGGCAAATTCGACAAAAGCTGTTTGTGAGGAAATTGTGAAACTGTAGACAAAGCCACATGATGGCGGAAGACATGGCCCCCTACATGTATGTATATTGTATATATATAAAAAAGAACAATTGCATCCATATATATGTGTATGCATAACAACAATTGTATATGTATGTATTATATATCTAGACCATGCGTATGTGATGTATAAAAATGCATATGTATGTATACGATACTGTCTTCTCAATGATCACGTGCAAAATACCATAAATAGAGGATCTCATGTCAACAAATTTCCTCACAAAAATTAATGGTCTTCTAACCACATGTCACCATGAAAAATCAGTAAGAGCGAGATAGAGCGAGACAGACTTGTCCCAAACACCTACAGAACGATCGACAGAACATAACCATTCTGTGGAGAGTGAGGGTAACAACAATACAATGTAAGTATAAACCACAGGATATTCAAACAACAACACCCCAGTCTCTGCCAGTAGATGGCAACGAAACAAACCACAATTAAAATTTGTCAGCAATTTCATTTGAATTGTACATCTGTTAAGTACAGTCAATGGAATGCTCATCAACTTTAAACGCATGTAGCTATACTGTAAAAATGTACTTTCTGGTAATTTACATCTAGATCTAATGCTGTATAAACATACATTTTATTCGGTTTAGTTACTGTAACTGAGATATGTCTTGTTTCTTTGGGTCACTTTAAACAAAAAACAAAATAAAAACCACCACCCCAGTCTCCACCAGTAGATGGCAAGGTTAGTAGCTTCAACAAAAACAAACCACATAATCAGTCTCTGCAACATACACAAGAGTTCAGTTCCATATCCAATGGAAACGCAATAGAACTTACTTCACCATCTTAATGGTATCGCAAAAGACTTTTTGTAGCATCTCGCTAATCTGTGTGTTGGTCAAGCCAACAATTTTGGCTACCTGATCATTTTGTGAGCACCAGGTTCCTCTTGCTCTGCAGGCGAAGCCGAACCCCTGCACATTGGAGGCTTTGAACTTGTCTTTGATACATGGGATTATTGTCTGATTCTTCCTCACTTTCGCCTCCCAGGCCCTTCAGAGCCTAACCAGGCTACTGTCCCATACATGTATAACCGTAGGGTCCACTATATAACAGGGCTCTCCCTCACCTTCACTAAAAATTAGATCGGGCATATAGTGGTTCCCATCGTCCCCTCTTACTCTGGGTTCTACCGTAACTCTGTATCCCTTTCTCTCTCCTGCACCTATCAAGGCCCTACATACCATGTCATGCCTCGATTTTCTGAGGTCAAGTACCGCCGGGCAGTTTGTGATCATGTGAAACTGGTAGTAAGTAAGGGGTCAATGCAGATGTTAAACAAAATAGGTGAAAGTGGGTCACCCTGTTTGACTCCGCTGGTGATGTAGATACGCTCTGTCTCTCCTGCTTCAGTCTTGAAGAAGGTCCACCCGGCGTCGTATAAGTTCTTGATTGTATCGATGAAACTTTCGTCTACCTGATGTCTCTGAAGTGCCTTGACTGTGTGATCATGTGAAACCGTATCGAAAGCTTTAGCTAAGTCCAAGAGCACTACTGCAATACCTGTCCGTTGTCTCTTGGAGTGGTTGATTAGTTCACGAAGTACCACTGTATTATCTTCTATCGATCCCTCCTTCATGAAGCCTCGTTGTCCTACAGTTTCAGCTACCCCATCGCATCTTCTGCAATCATTCGGACCTCTACCTACACCTCTAGTCATAGTCTCACGCGTTGGAACCACGTTGGCCCGTAGTTTCAAACCTAAGTACTCTTTTTCTGTTAGGAAACTTCTACTACGTATCCACTTGTTCCCTAATCTATTCTTGTAACATTCTACTCCTAGACCTACCTTGGGTTGTCTGTTGTTTCCAGCCTGCTTTTTGTTTTTTCTTCCAGGCTTCATAAGCTCCTCTTGGTTTGTCTGGGAGAGGTAGCCCTGATTCCCTACTTTTCTTCATGGCCATGATATTCAGGCAGTTTATCCTTGACCCCTTATGAGAAGGTTTCGTATCTTTTCTCTAAACTCAGACTGGTAAGATTTGGTCTCCATCAGCCAATTCCTTCTGTAAGTTGATAGATTCATGCGTTTCTCGCATCTTTTTGCCTTTCAGGGGGCCTCAACACGAAACCGTCATAAGTCTAAGTTCTTGGAAAACCCATAGGGACACATGTAGAATTAACACGGATTTCAATTTGTTTTCCAAGAACTAAAACTTATGACGGTTTCTAGTTACGGCCCCCATAACTCCCAGTTCATTAACTGAAATAGCCTACCATCTTTCGAATAAAGTCTGTTGTCTTTTAGAAAACTGGCAAATGGAAGTCTTTTTCTCAGTTCGCTAACAAATTCTCTATAGCCGCTTGTCTTGAATATTCTCAAAGTAGCAGAGCTAAATTGAGTTAGATAACAGCTGTGCTAAGAAACACCAAGGTGGATATATTGCACTGAACGCTACATAATATCTATTATCATCATTAGACACCATCTACATGTTCATGAACCTTTCCAACCATTATGACTATTTTTTTTTTCAACCAAAGTTCCAAGACAACAATCATTCAACATTGCACTCTCTAAACAACATTCCCAATAATTTTCAATTGAGTATATGAATATAAAAAAGGCCCAAGTCTATCTCTTGGCCAAATTGAGTTAACCATAGAAGGTTGTTGCGCGTACATGAGTCCATCTTGTGTACAATTTACAGCACTGAATTCTGCCCCAAAATGCTTGAAATTAATACAAAAAACTATCTCAAATCCCCATTGACTACACACAAAAATCATTCAGTTTATTCTCGATTTATTCGAAATGAACTTTCATGGACTTGGGCTCTTTATATATTAATATATTCATACTTATCAACAACATGATTTCTAACTAAAATCATTCTTCCTTGTGTCTTTGTATGCATGCGTAAGGACTCCTTTCCCCCATGTCTCCTGCATGTTTTTTTTCCTCATTCGCAACAAGAATGACCTTGAGTGCATTCTTTGTTTCTACTCATTTTAAGAATGAATTTTACTTTAATCAAACTAGATTGACCTAATTCCATTGAAAGTTTTGCAAATGTATGTCTTGACACTATCTTTATCAATATCTGGAAATACTAATTGAGGAAGTGAATATATTCCAGATGAGGTTCAATGTTTACCCAGGTTAAAGGGATCAAATGCATTTTGGAGTTTCAATGAGAACAAAAAATTGTTTACCTGTACACAATTTGTAATTAGGAGATCAATCAATCAATTGGGGTGGCTTGTCAGAATCTGACGTTGCGTATTAGGGTGAGTTCATCTCTCTGCTGGCATCGGCGGATGATATCAAGAGGCCTGGTGCCAGTGGCATCTCTAAGTCAAGAAAGAAAAGTCAGTCTTTGTCGTCCTCTTGCCCGACGTTCTTCGACAGCACCAGTGAGAGCTACTTTCTCAAGGGCATTCTTGCGAAGTATGTGGGCCTGAGAAACGAATCTGTGTGGATGCAATTGAGTATATGAATATAAAAAGGCCTAAGTCCATAGGAGGCCATTTCGAGATAATCGAAAAAAACTGAATATTTTTTTAATTTGGGCAATTAAAGTATATTTGGCCAAAAACATCAGGAGAAAGATCATAAAACAAATTTAAGTGTAAATTTTTCTATGAACATAAATGTTCAAATAACTTGTGGGCGGGCTTTTGTCTGGTGGACTTGGTCGTTTTTAGAATCATATGGACTTAGGTCGTTCTTACATTCATATACATGGTAGACTTCTGTTGTAACTTGAATGTATAAAAATGATACACAAGAGATTTCTTTATATATCAGACAAAAAGGGCCCCTTATCTTTTGTATTTTAGTTTTTAAATATTTTTTTATAGCTGAGTGTGTTTTGGGATGAGCGAAGGGGTGGGGTGTGGGTGTGTGGGTTTTAAATGTGAGGACATGTGTAGGTGTTCAAATACTGGAAAAAAAAGTGTTGCAAAAATGGTAGTATTATTCACGTTTTACAGTTCACTGATCTCCATCCATGAAACCAAGAATCTTAAGCACACAAACAAACAGTTTCAAGAATGGGAGGGGGTGGGTATGGTCCCTCCCTTTTATTTATTTTTTATTAAATAGAAAAACAAAAATACAGAGGGCGTCCCCACTTAAGCTAAGGTTGGGGTTGTAAATGGAGTGAGAACTTTTCCTTAGCAAGGACCTTTATTTCATGTTTGCCAGAGATCTTGGGGTAAAATGCTTTTGAAATGGGCAGAATTTTTTTATTTTATTGATTATCAGTGAACTTTTGGGGTTAAAATTCTAAAAAAAAAAAAAAAAAAACTTTAATTGTGTTGTGAGCGAATTTTGTAAGAAAAACATCAATCCTGAATCCACCCTGCATGCCCCACATCCACACACTCACATCAGCATAGGAATTACTTTTTTTTGAACGAGCTATTTTCTTAAAATGTATATTTGACACACACCACCCAAACACCCCTCACACACCCTCCGACACACACACACACACACAGAAGCAACAAACATCTGCAAGTTTGAATTCAAACTTCAATTTTGAGGTACTCAAGTTAAACAAGAAGTAATGAGAGAGGGCGCTAGATATGAATGTAAGAAAAAGCCTAAGTCCTGGACTTAGGCTTTTCTTACATTCATACCAGATATTTTCTTAATTTAAGGCATTTCTGAGATGAATTTCAGATTCATCATTTATGCACAAGATGGGTCAATGTATAAGGAACAAATTTCCCATATATAACTCCAATTTCGCCAAAAATTGGACTTAGGCCTTTTTTATATTCATATACTCAATTGTTTTAAGGAGATATTACAGATTAATTTTGTTCTTAATATTAATGTGGTGGTCACAACAGGATATATGACATGTACATTCAATATAGCATGCGATGCATACACATTACCTGTACCCATCTTGGGCCAATTGTTGTTATTTCTATGGGAAGAGTATTGTAAAAATCATCCTTTAATGTACATCTCGTACCTGCAACATGCATGTCTAAAAAGAAAAAAATGTGATGTAGAATTCTACAAAATCTATCGTTAAAAGTCGCTCATACATGAACGCCATGATGTGACCACTGCAATAAATATAATGTGTTTGTTCAAAAGGACAGGTAGCCGTCTGCTTGAAAATGGTATTGAAATAATTAAATGTCATTTAAAGTTGATTTCTATTGGAATTAAATTGGTCGTGTATAGATGAAATAATAAGAACATTCCCTTATTACAGAGATGTTATTTTCAAGAGCTTGATTATTTTTCAATGATTGTATGCATTTCTGAGAAAAATACCTATGTTATGTTTATTTTACTTTATTATTATGTTTATTTCTTACATTAAGTTGTATGTGCCTTTCATACCCATGACTGCATGGCAGTATTTTGAAAAAAATTGGAGCTTAAATTAGTTAAGTACATTTAAATACTTGTCAGATCAACCCTGTATGTACAATGATACCTCAAATGCAGTACATTTATGTAGTAATTTGATATACATCTGCGGATATCTTCTTACATGTATGTTGTTTGATTGACTACATAGGTGTACAGTACATTCTCATTATAACGAGGCACTCGAAAAGAAGCTCACTCATTCATGTATATTTCACTGTACTGATTTAGGTCCAGATAAGAGAAAGAAATGTAGTTTCGCCCTCTATAATGGGACTGGACTGTATTGACAATTTTTTTTTTTTTTTTTTTTTTGGGGGGGGGGGGATTCTTTTAGAATTAGAATAAGTATTGTTTGTACAAATGGTGTTCAGTGAGGAAATTGTATTATTCAAGGCCTATTTATATAAATTTGGTCTTTGTTTAAAAACCACTCCATTGATTGAGTATTGCAGTCCTATACATGCAGTTCAACATTTTATTGTATTTAAAAATTATAACTAAAGTTATATTTCCATTTTTGAAAAGTGTATGAATATGCATGATTATACATGTCACATGATCAAAATACCGTTCTTGGTCTATGTTGTCATGAATGATTTCTAAAGGGCAGAAGGATCTTGAAATTTTATACTGAGGTTGTGAATAGCAAGTGCAATTATTGTAAATACTTGTAAAATATGTTTATTTATTTGCAATTTTTGGAAGTTTGTTTGTAAATAAAGGACTTATTTCATATTCCATATACCCTGATGGCATCCAATGTGTTTTAATGTCTTGCTTTCAGTATCTCTTGCTTTTTTGCTCTCCCCTTTTCCAAACATCTCTCTCGCTTTCTATCTATCTCGCTCTCTCTCTCTCTCTCTCTCTCTCTCTCTCTCTCTCTCTCTCTCTCTCTCTCTCTCTCTCTCCTTCTTTATATGTCTCCACCTTTCTCAACTCCTCTACTATTAATAATGTAAAAATAGGAATCGGTTAAGATAAGCAAAAAATGGTATTTAAATAAGAAAGAGTGAGAGGAGGGAGATAGAGAGCGAGAATGAGAGAGAGAGAAGGAGAAAGAGGGAGAGGGAGAGAGAGGGGAGGAAGAAAGAGAGCGAGAAGGAGAGAGAGAGAGAGAGAAGGAGAAAGAGGGAGAAGGAGAGAGAGGGGAGGGAGAAAGAGAGCGAGAATGAGAGAGAGAGAGAGAGAAGGAGAAAGAGGGAGAGGGAGAGAGAGGGGAGGGAGAAAGAGAGCGAGAAGGAGAGAGAGAGGGGGAGGGAGAAAGAACGAGAAGAAGAAAAAGAGAGGGGGAGAAAGAGCGAGAAGGAGAGAGAGAGATAAATATCCTATCAAGAGATGGTGGAAGAGGGTGATAAAGGGAAAGGGAAGATTGTAAGAGAATTATAGAAAATGAGACAGAGGTGGAAAAGAGACATAAAGAAAGACAGACAGATGAAACATGAAAACTGAAGAAAAATGGAATATGAGGAAGACTGATGTAAAAAATGTGAGGAAGATTTATGTTAAGATAGAAATATTTAAGAAAATATAGGAAAAGATGGAGAATGATAGGAATGAACAATGCCAGAGGGAGAGAGAGAGAGAGAGGGGGGGGGGGGATAATCATCGTCAATGAATAGGGACAGTACACAGATTGTAAAATTGATACCTCTTTATAACAACGGTCCATGTAAAAGATTTTTTTCCAAACAAAACAAATACATTATTTAAAATATCAAACTCCAAAGATACAACGCTCAAACGAAAGAACACATTTAAAGCCATGGTCACAATTAACAGTCTAGGTTTTAACAGGTGCGTGGCGCGGAGCCTTCATCGAGTGTCTGTCTAATCCTGCGATAACTTGCTTTTCCAGAGGCGTCGGAGGGCTCTGAGGAGAAAAAAATACTGGAGGGGCAAGCCATTGTTAACACAATCGCTTGCCCCTCCAACCCTTTGTCTCTGCAGAGCCTTTCGACTTGTACAGACCATGACATTACCATATTAGGGTTACTAACATTCATAGCAATATGAAGGCTTTAATTATTGAATTTTAATCCAATTAAACCAATAGGGATTTAGGATCCATCGATATTTCTTAAGTCGTTTTAAACAAAAAATATAACCCTCATTAAATGAACTACGTGACCAAAGAAGGAGCAGGGATCAGGAAAAGGTTATGACTAAAATCAACATAATGATACAAAATATATATATATTTTCTCCTTTATCATAATAATGATGCGGGTATATGAAGAGTTTCATTCTAAAAGGATTAAACACACCTTTGTAACTCCCAAGAGAGAGAGAACAAAGCTTTTATTTATCGGATTTTGTACAAGTGTCATTCAAAATGTGATAAATGGACTTTTTGTTTAGACCCTTTTAGTATGAAATCTCCATACATCGGAAGGGAAATCATGGGAAACACACAAAAACAAGCGCAAAATCAGAACCAAAATGGCGTAAGGTAAACAACTTTAACATGAGGGAGTTTTCGATTTTTGTCGACGTGAACCTGTACGAGGTTTTAGAGGTAAAGAATGAAAGCTTTTGACAAAGCAATTATAATAATAATAATGATGGATTACTTTACGCGTGACGCTCAAAGCTCTGTCATGTCCTGGTACTAGTCGATATGCTGAATCGAGAACTTGAAATGCCTCGTCTCACCGTTCTCAATTAAACCAGCCGACTGAAACGAGTAGCGGGAAGAGCTTATGGCGTCACGCGTGAAGAAGAAACCATTATTACTATTACCGGTATTATCATTATTTTGCAAAAAGCTTCCATTCTTGACCTCTAGCACCTCGTTCAGATTCACGTCGACACAAATCGAAATCCCCCTATTAACGGAACAAATACTGGTTCTGAGTGGACCGTTATACCAAGGTAATAATGTAACCTAGCTTTATTGTTCGCCTATTAGCTAGTTGCATAATATATCATGTCGATTTATTTGTAGTTTTCATGAATAAGAAATGTTGACATTTACAACTTTATGATACAAATCGATTGAAGCAATATTAACATGAATATAATGATTTCTTGCAGATGATAAAATAGTTTGTACAATATAATAAGAATAAGCTTGCACCTGGCAAGTTGCGTTTCAAATAAACATTACATGAAAAATTAATAAATTATGCCATATACATCATCTTCTTGTACAAGTCACTACTCACTTGGAGTAAAGTGTAAATAACTTCATTCTTTTGCTCCCTATATAGTTATTTTGTTTTTTGTCCACAAAAAAAAAAGTAAATTGTGTTTTTCGGTTGTGTCCCCTTTATTTTTGCATCATTGATTATGAATGTCAAAGTTGACAACAAAAAAAACGATGTGCTGTTTGACATAAACTTTAGTTTGTTCTAGATAATAGATATTTGAATTCACCATCATCATGTCACTTTTTTATCAACACTAACTGCACATTTGTGTGTAGCACGCAGATCCCATTGTTACATAGTCATTGCGTAAAAAGAAAACGAGGTAAAACGAATTGTAGCTAAAGATACACTTGTATATATTTATGTATTCTGAATTCAACAATATCAGTATTTCGGCTCCATATTGCATTCTTGGGTTTCAACATAGCATCAAGTTTGACATTTTTGCATACGAGCATGACACACTTTTAATTCTTTCTGTACAAGTTGCTTTTTGGTATGGTATTGTAGTTTTCCATACATCAGCACTGGAAGACATGCCTATACAAGCGGTTAATAATAATTATGCACTATATGATTGTATGTCTGTATAGAACTATTACAATGATCTGTATCAAAAATTGACTAATATAATTTAACCGATCCCGCCATTTTTGTTACGACGTTGAGCTTTTCTCGCTCTGCAACGTACCGATGCTTTGGGCGACGGAGTTGCTATATTGTCATTCCGATTATAAATAAAACAAAGAAAGTTCTACATTTATATCTTTTCCAAGTCCTTTTGTTATGGTCATTTTAAGTCTTTCTTTCAGTCATCGTAAATTTTAAGGCTTATATCCACTTGGTCTAACAGCAGTTAGTTGAATTCTAATTTAATCTAATCAAGGACTTAAACAAAATATGAACGTCGGCAGTCCATGTCTAGTAAGTCCTTGGTCTAACAGCAGTTAGTCCAATCCTCACTTAGTCCAATGACAACTTTGTCTTGGTCAAATTTTTACTTGGTCTACTATGACCACTTGGTCTCAAAGCAGTTGGTCAAATTCTCACTTAGTCCAATGTCAACTTTGTCTAACAGTAGTTGGTCGAATTCTCACTTGATCTAATCACCACTTAGTCAAAAAGCAGTTGGTCTAATGACAAGTTAGTCTAACTTTGACAAATTAGTCTAAAATCAGTTAGTAAAAATTCTCACTTGGTCTGACAACAGTTAGTCGAATTCTGACTTGGTCTAATGATTTGATCTTTTTAAAAGCAGTTTATCCAATTCTCACTTGGTCAAATGACCACTTGCTCTGACAACAGTTGGTCCAATTCTCACTTGGTCTAACAGCAGTTGGTCAAATTCTCACTTGGTCTAAAAGCAGTTGGTCAAATTCTCACTTGGTCTAATGAACACTTCATCTGACAGCAGTTGGTCCAATTCTCTGATTGTCTAACACCATATGGACTTAAACCAATTTGGTCTACTGAATTTTAGTCTAATTTCCTTTTGCTCTATGTTCAAATGTCCAAGACTTGGCTCTGCAAAAGTAAGGCCTGTCTAATTTGATTACCAATTTGACATATCGCGCATGGATGTTCGTCCATGTTTAGAACACCCATAAAGCAACTCTGTCGTCGAAAGCTTCCGTACGCCGAGGAGCGAAAACTTACTTTTGGTGAACAAACATACAGATTTGGTAAACCCATTGCTTTCATATACATGTTGGTCATCATGATGATATAATATACATTTTTGTCTATACTTGTTATTGCTGATATCAATAATATAGAAATAGTCAAATGATATTCTTCATGATAAAAATTCATCAATCGCTGTAACTTGATCATGGATTGTGATTTGTCTTTTATAGTACACGCATCCATTTTTGGTAAATTATGAAGCATACGAATTCCACCCACTAGGATTCCATTATAAAACAGTATGAAATTCTGGGTACCAATTCCGAAAAGAAACATATTTCATACGACACGACTTTATTTTACAATCTCGTTTATCATCAAAATAGAATTCACCACTATGATTCCATGAAACATAGTGTATCACAAATGCTGGGTCATAGATTCGAAACATCTACAAAATTTAAAACCTCGTTTTAAGCATAAATTTGGTAGAGTATATTAATTTCTTAGATAAAAATTATTCGATATGATATTGAAATAATGAATCAGGTTGGATCACCTATTATCCTTAAAAAAAAAAATAATACGCTTCAATTTCAATCTTATTATCAATTGCATGATTATTGCGAATCTGTTTCTTTAGGACTGAGTCCATAAAGGCTTAAATCCCAGTTCACCATCTCTTATGAAACACATTCGATATGTTTCTAATATCTAATTAGCACAGACCTGTTGAACATTAACAATGGTCATCTTTGAAATAATATATATATGAACTACAACGCTTTTCTTTTCCAAAGGCCTTTCATAAACATTCACTGTTTTGATATCATTCTTATAGGAAACTTAATTTAAGAGGTATAACCACGGAACTGAACATTTTTATAATCTGTGCTCCTTGTGATTTTTTAAACGAATCTGATATATTTTCATATTCTACCCGGGAAAAGTCCTTCCTAATATCGTGTTATTGGCTTTCCCTAAAATATTGAGAGTTTCATATTTAAAGCAGAGGTGTCGGAAGGCTCTAAGGAGACAAACGATTGGAGGTGCAAGCCATTGTTAGCATACAACCGCTTGCCCCTCCAACCTTTAGTTTTCGACGCCTCTGCTCAAATATCTAGAATGTGAAACCGCTTTTTGTTTCTCTGACACCCACATTTTAAAGTCAACTATGATTAGTAAAAGAAGACGACGGCTATAGGTTGGTGGGCTTTTGACAGTCGTATATTAGTAAGAAGGGAATATATGCGTCACCATCTGACCGAGAATCGAACCTTGGGTCCAATAAAAAAAAGAGCTGACAATCACCGGTTATATCCGTTCAGGCAGTTACTTTTCACTGCTCCTTATTCCTTGACAGCGGTGACACACGCATTGAGAGGGTGCTCATATCAGATATAAAATAACCGACCATGTGTCCAGACCACAGAATTGTAAGAAGTCGGACATTATGCTAGAGTGCTTGTCAAATTCTTCATCATCACCAACGAAAAGCCTCATGGGTCCTCGATTCCTCGGCAACAAATCAATTTGTTTGCAGTCCTAGCCCTGCTCAAGTCCTGCAAGTTCAACCATCAATTTCCTCACAAAGATAAAACAAACA
The DNA here is from genome assembly GCA_940671915.1 of Paracentrotus lividus. Classification (NCBI taxonomy): domain Eukaryota; kingdom Metazoa; phylum Echinodermata; class Echinoidea; order Camarodonta; family Echinidae; genus Paracentrotus; species Paracentrotus lividus. The sequence continues at coordinate 736,237 of CALNVZ010000218.1, read as the reverse complement.
AAATCCCTTTCATTCATCGCCAGTTGTAAATTTATCAAAGGCTGTCACTTTGCTCCATATGATACCAAGAAGAAGCAGGATTATACTCCATGGCAAATCAACTTCTAAATAGTCATGATGCTCCCTTCTTACAGCCGCTGAGTCTGAATCGAAATGATCAAGGTAGTATTCCTCAACGATAGATCAGCTTCGTTCTTCAAATCCATCACATTCGAAATAGCGTAAAAGTTCACCGAACAGCGTCTCTGCTACAAAAATACAGTAGCATTAGATAAGAATAATTTAAAGGTATTTTGTTCTATTAGTGTTCGTTACGTCATGCTACAGTTTGTTAGGTCGTGACGTCATGCTAATGGTTCAACCATCTGCATAGACTGTCGACCATTGATGTTTGGTGGATAGGTGGTCGTAGGGATATACTTATGTTCTATCACAGGCTTGCTGTTACGTCGCTTGTTGTTACAACGAAACGCGAACCGCAGTTCTGACATCATTTCACCGCACAGCGATTTCTGAAAAGGAATAGATAGTAAAACAGAAAATAAAAAGAGTTGTCATTGATTTTGTTTAATGCCTAACAGCTCGATCACAAAGAAATTTCAAGATTTTCACTTCAACTCTTCACGAGAGGAACTGCCATTACCGATGTCACAAATCATTTCAGGCAATATTAAAAACTATAAATAATTTCAATTTCTTATGACGCCCTCTCCGTTCAACCCTATACATACCCTATCTATCATAGCATTCTGTCTTGACTTCCAGATGAACTCTGCAAATGCTGCTATAAGGCCACACACCAGACCCGTGATCAGGACTAGAAAAATACCACCGATGTTCTCCAGTCCCAGCGAGTTCGCTTCATCACTCTGTCCGGTGTTCTTATGACATTGGTCTGTCCTCCACCACTTGGTCTTCAACTCAAGGAGGATATCATCTTCTTGGAGTTGAAGGATCACCTTGGTAATCTCATCTCTGTACGCTGAGCCTGTCAATAACAGATGCACCAAAAACATGAGTACAGGTTTGATCTGAAGTTATTCGTCAAACAAATTGGAAATCACCCTAAAGAAGGAAAATAAACTTTTACCAAATTGTCATGTCATGCATCTAATCTATACAATGGAAACTCGTTATAAAGTGGTCATACAAGTTAGGGTAAAAAAATACAAAGAGCTGGGACCCGCAAAATAACCTAGTTATATCAGGAACCTTGTTATATCAGTTCTCGTTATAACGAGTTCCATTGTATTTCTTTAAAATGTCAATTTTCATTCTAAACGTTAGTGGTATGTTTCATGGTTTCTATAGAAACCATGCAGCAACGCCTGGAAGCGACCGAGATATGGTTCCTACGGAGAATGATGAAGATATCATGGACTGATCATGTTTCGAATGAGGATGTGCTAGAAAGAGTAAGGTCATCTCGAACATTACTTAAAACAATCGCAACCAGACAGATTCGTTTCCTAGGCCACGTACTTCGTAAGAATCTCTTGAGACAGTAGCTCTCACTGGTGCTGTTGAGGGACGTAGGGCACGAGGACGGCAAAGATTGACTTTTCTTTCTTGGTTCAGAGATGCCGCTGGCACCAGGCCTCTCGACATCATCCACCGATGCCAGCAGAGAGAGGAACTCACCCGAATACACAACGTCAGATTCTGACAAGCCACCCTAATTGAAATTGAAAGTAGGAACATTTTGTTTTTGTCCGCTAGAGGCATTCCCACTGAGCTTACCAAGCGGTGTACCGATGCCATATCCTCTGGAGTTGAGAAGCCCTCCTATAGCGGTGAGATTATTACAATGCTGTGAGATGACGTAGTCTGCCATGGCTGATTCCATCAAGAATGCATAGTTCCTATTGTTCAGGACCCTATCGATTCCATCCTGATAGGTGCTGGTGAAGACGTGCTGTCGTGAAGTCATAAACTCCCACATCTTCATGTATGTTGGAATCGACGATCTCTGTTAAAAAAAAAAAAAAAAAAAAAAAAAATGCTCCAAATTTTATTGTCCGAAACGTACATTTATTTTGTCCCTTTTGCCCCCAAATGGACGTTGCTCTATCCCTTTTTTGTTGAACGCCAAACAGGGAAGCAACTACCATTTTTGTAAACGTTTTTGGTATGACGCGGCTGGTGATCGGACCCACGACCTCCCGATTATAAGGCAGACGCTCTATCCACTGAGCCAGCACAAGACGAAAGGGCATGCACACAATTTGTTACTAGCGAGTTTCAGAATCATGTCGACGCGAACATGAACGAGGTTCTCGGAATGGAAAATTTCGTAAAGGATTATGATAATAATGGTTGCTTCTTCAGGCGTGACGCTCATAGCTCTCCTAGCTAGCTAGCTAGCTAGACCGGACATGATAGCTCAATCGGTTAGAGCGCCCGTAAAAAGGTAGCCTTTCTTGCTTTCATGAACGGGAGGTCGTGAGTTCGAAACCCGGCCGAGTCATACCAAAGACTTACAAAAATGGTACCTAAAGTTGCCTTTTAACAAGGAGCTTGGGGTAATAATAACATCATGCAGGGCCCACTGGGAGAACAGCTGTCAGAACTGAAGTGGCTACCCTGGGTAAATAAAACGATATTATTATTATTATTAGCTTCTGATTCCGGTTGACAGGCTGAATTGGAACTGGAATCATAAGCTTGGAGAGCTATGAGTTTCAAGCGTGAAGAAGTCTCTGTTATTATTATAATGTGTTTCAAAAGGCTTCCATTCTTTTTGTCATCTAGAACCTCGTTAATGTCCCAGTCAACATAATTCTTAAACATCCTCATAACAATATCAATGATACAGCAAAACGAACGGCAATGATGACATAGTAATCTACATCATAATGAACACCCTTCATTGCATATTTAAATATGTCAATATATTCTTATCCTTGCATAAATAGATTTAGGAGATGTTTGCAGCTTTCATTTAATTAATTTCGCGTTATTAACCAATTGATTACGGGAATCCGATGCTTCTTGTACCATAATATTTACGGAAAAAAATGATTCAGCATGTTCAGTAGACAATGCCAATGAGATTTATAATCAGGCAATCAGCTTACCATAAAGAATTCTTCCGTTGATCCTCCTTTCCTCGTCCCGTATTCTATGGATGTTTGCTTGGCTAGATCATCGGCAGTCTGAATTGGATTAACCATTCTTTCAACAGTCAGGAAGGCAGCCAGGTTGGCGGTGTACGATGAGATCAAAATCAGCGAGAAGAACCACCAGAAACCACTTAAAACCCTGGTGGAGAATGCTCTGGGATTGATCTCCGAACCCTGCTGCATGAGACCTCCAAACGAGAACCAGAGACAGTTGAAGAAGTTGAA
>CALNVZ010000218.1:670758-726024 GCA_940671915.1 Paracentrotus lividus | reverse complement strand
GGGGGGGCGCGCGCCTGTTGCGCCCCCCCCCCCTGGATACGCCCCTGGGATGGGAAATCGCACAATTTCCATTCCGTATCTTGTCCATGCCCTGGCGGATCAAAAGCTCAACTGTTCTGGGTGACCATAATTAGTATTCTTCTTCCTTCTCCCACTATCTGTCATTCTCCAATTCATTTCTTTTTTTCAACTCTCTGCTTTATTCATGTACAAAGTTATAATAGTTTCTTTTCTTCAATTTAGGCCTTTTTATAGTAGAAAGATGACCCACTTATAAGTTTCTGTCTGTTCACTATAAAGTCACTAAAAGGTCCCCCCTCTATACTCCTTCTCTTAAAGACGCAGATAGATGGTGTGAATATTCACAATGCATTATTTGATATATGATATATATATATCATGCAAACTAGTCCCTTAGAAATGGTGATGAAAATGTTAGATATTAGTCAAGATACGGAAATATATTGAAGGAGACCAAATCGACCTTATAAAATTGTATAAAGAAATAAAGAAAAATCCTGTGTCACTCAAAAAATAACACGTAGAGAGCGTTCTCTATTTATCATAATCACACAAGTCATATTTAATACAATACGTATTGCTGAAAATCATAACATACAAACCCTAAACAAGCTGTATTTTAAGACAATAAATTGCGTTTAACAGAGCTAATAACATTTTCGCTCTCATTACATTACAAAGTAAACGCTGTATCTCATTTCTCGTATTATATACGAGAAATGAGATGTCATATCAACGAGTCTCAAAGACATATTGTCTTTGAGACTCGTTGATATGATGTCTCAGAGACATTTCCGAGGCAAAACAATGGCATATACATGAACATGTTTGATTTCCCGCGACTCAGGAGACGTCTCAGAGGGGTCTCCACGATAAATCTCAAACCCGTTTCGAATCCGTCTCAAATCCGTCTCATGGCACATGAGACATATTACCACCATTATGTGACCCAGCTTCGACATTGGCCTAGTTAGTTGTGGATAATTTCCATTTATTTGTATTTTACTAAATATGACATTTTTACATTTTAAAAGCATCATAATACAAAAAATTGCAAGCAAATAACATAGATATGATTTGTACAGTAAAATAAGAATAAGCTTGCACCTGGCAAGTTGCGTGTTTCAATTTAACATTACATGAAAACAAACCAAATCTAATCCAGTCGTATATCTTCTAATACAGTGTAATAGCTAAAAATCTATCACTCTTAGGGTGGTGTCTCACTTCGTGGAGACGTCTCCGTGACGGAAAAAGAGTATTAGAGACGTCTCCGATACTTTATTACTATACTATCTCCGCGAAAATTTTCAAAAACTGTCTCAAAGCAGTTTCGAAGAACCGTTTCAAAGTAGTTTCCACGATTGATGAAAACTCGCGGGGACTGAGGAGACTTCTCGGAGATGTCTCCGCATTAAATTTCAAAACCGTCTCCAAGTAGTTTCAAAACCATCTCAAAGTAGTTTCAAAGTAGTTTCCGTGAAGTGAGAAACCACCCTTAGCATTGCTTGTTTGTTTGTCTGTTTGTGTTTGTTCGTGTGTACTTAATAATGCACAACTTGGTATATAGCACTCTTGGTATATGGGTAAAAAAAAATATTAGAGATAAAACTGTTATGAAGCCACAACAAAGAAAAACAAAACACAGCATGTATAATACCCATACAAATGTATAAAAATATATCATTATCATTTCATCCACAAGGCATTATCAGTATACTGCACGGCCTATATTCTTGCGTAAACTTATGACACACTATTTCCGGAAAAGTTGCTTTAGGGTATGGTAAAGTTTTCTATGCAACATATGTTCATACAAGCGGTTACAATGGAAACTCAATAAAGTATACATAAGTCTATATCAATGTGTACAGAAAATGTATCAAACTGATTGAATTATACGACTCTGCTATTCTCGTAATGACATTGATGATTGAACGTACGTATTATTTTAGCAATCATGCAGGGCCCGCTGGGAGAACAGTTGTCAGAACTGAAGTGGCTACCATGGGTAAATAAAACGATAGTATTATTATTATTATTATTATTATTATTATTATTATTATTATTATTATTATTATTATTATTATCATTATTATTATTATTATTATTATTATTATTATTATTATTATTATTATTATCATTATTATTATTATTATCATTATTATTATTATTATTATTATTATTATTATTATTAGCAAATTGATTTCTTGTCTCCATACATTTAGGTTATGGCGGATTTTAAATAATGGAGGGAGTGGAGTCCCTTCTCCACGTTCTCCCCTGTTTTATCCGCCACGGTGTTGGTAATTATGGTCAAATATGTTTTTGTATACAGTTTTATTGCTGACAACTTTTATCTAAAAAGAAATAAGGTGTTTCAAAGTTTGCCAAACTCTCCTTAACCTGCTAAAAGTGGATAAAAACAACATATCACGTTTTCCTTTGGCTGTTTATAGTAGAGTTCATGCTTATATATTTTCTTTTTTTCTATTTGTAATTCTTTATCAAACGCTCGGTATCTACTTGCTATTCAATAGCAAGTGTCGTCGTTGTAATTCACCATCACATACAAAAACCCTCGTTCGGTGCCCAGGACAAAAATTATTCCTCTGCAGAACTCTAATACATGGCTCAGATCCTAATGGTGAAGCTTATGCACTTCTTGAGGTTCGTTGGCTGCCAGTACAATGCAGAGTGCAGTATAACATCTTGCTGCTGGCATTTGAGGATCTGCATAACCTGTCCCCGAGCTGTGCTGTGCAGGACTTGCGCATCATGTAGCCCTACCGTAGCCATCTAAAAACTTATGGGGATAGAGCTGTCGTTGCAGTTCATAAACATATTCCGAACTCTCTCCGAAAGCTGAACAACATAGGCACCTTCAAATATGAACTCAAAGCCTATCTTTTCCGGCAATATTTGGGGAGCCAGGCGCCTTTGAATGAATTGGCAGATAAATGGATCTTTACAAATGGTGTTCATCATCGTCATTATTATCATTTTCAAAGCAAGAAAACTGTCTCTCAACTTATTGTAAGCTGCCACTTTTTTCGTTGTTAAACCACAAAGCCATATCAATTCTACTCTATGTAAAATGTAAAGTTAACGTATACCAATGTGTGGCATTGAATCGTAATTAAACAAGGCGCGTCCATTATCTAAGAGGCCAGACGCAACAAAGTAACGTTGGAAATACGGCTAAGAAGCGCAGAAATCTGTACAGCTGACTGCAATAACAAAAACTCGCGTAAGAAGACTTCCCTGCATTCGAATGGTATCGCCCGTCCGGTGAGGAGCAAATACTGCGTGGAGGTGAAAGAAATTTATGAACTTTTCTCATGGTTTTAATTAGTAGATGCTTCAGACCAGATGGAGGAAAAAGACATTTTGGAAAGCCTATAACATGATTGTGCTGAAGTTGTAATCAGAACCTGTATTTTACATAGATTGATGCTCCAAACCAAGAGATCTCGCCAAGACGCCGTTTGCATTATTTTCTATGCGATATGCATGTGATTTGCGTAAACATTGACCAATCGAGAAAAAAATCTCTTATAATAGTTCAAAGTGACAAGACTTTTTTTTAACCAAGTGAAATAAATATACCATTAATGGAAAGCTGAGAATTCAACCTTTTAAAAACCGTGTGATCATTAAAGTGTAATATAATTATGCGTCATTGAGGAGCAAGACTTTGAAGCGCATGAGCTGTTCTGGGCTCAAAATTGGCAATATTGTACAGGAATATGTTCTGACCAGGCTTTCGAATTGATTCAAGTGACAGGACTTTTTTTTTTCCCTTTGCAATAAGTTATCCCTATTTCTGAAAAATTCAGACTGTGAACGTACTCAATCAAACTGATCATTTCTTTGAAAGGGTAGTTGCTCGCCACAATAAAGAAAATAAAGTGAAAAACTGTCCAAAAACAGAAAAAGTAAATGGGAGCGTTCGCTTTGAGTAGAATGGTAGCGCCCTCTATCTCTTAAGTTTACAACTAGAATTGATATGACAAGACAATTCTTCCATGGTACATCAATTACTGGAGGTCTATTGTCTCCTGTCCATATTTTCCTATAGTGCGAATCGGAGTGACCGCGGATGCTGTCTACCGGGAAGGATTAATCTCTTTCTTCAAAACTCTTAGTTCCTCAGTCTGTGCTACAATTAATAAAATCATGACAGAAGTAGCATAACATAAGAATAATTTAAAGATTGTTTTTCTTTGTGGATTCGTTACGTCATGCTAGTGGTTCCAACATCTGCATAGACTGTCGACCATTTGCGTTTGGAGGGTAGGTGGCCGGAGGCATATACTTGTGATCTATCATAGGCTTGCTGTTACGTCGCTTTTTTCTACAACGAACCGCAGAGCGCAGTTCTGACGTCATTTCCCCGCACAACGATTTCTGAAAATATTTAGAAATAAAACACATGGAAAATTAATAGTGTGATCATTGATAGCTGACAACATGTAAGACATATGAGCACCTGTAATGTTTTAAAAGAAACGAATTCAAACTCTCTTTTTTCTTTTTCAGGCAATATCCTCATACATACTTAAACTTCCAGGTAAAAGGCAGCCTCTGTAGAGTGATCGAAAGAAATACATAGACTTATGTCTCAACTTGTCATCAACGCGTTCCTTGTTTATGACTTTTCGTAAGTTTCCGTGTTGCTTAACATTATAAACTCTGTCAATTGCCAGCAAGTTTCGAACATAGCATTAAATGCTCTAATAACTTATAAGATAACTTTAAGTAATTTTTGAGTCTACTCAAATGTTCGATTCCATTGTTTTTAAGTGGGAGAGAGGCAATTTAATTTTTCATTTCTAAAGCGCCCTCTGCGTTTAACCCTATACTTACGTGTTCAATCATAGCATTTTGTCTTGACCTCCAGATGAATTCTGCAAAGGCTGATATAAGTCCACATCCCAAACCTGCGATCAGAACCAGAAAGATACCACCGATGTTCTTGAGACCCAATGAGTTCGCCTCATCACTCTGCCCGGTGGTCTTGTGACATTGGTCTGTCCTCCACCATTTGTTCTTTAACTCCAGTATGACATCATCCTCTTGGAGTTTCAGGATCACCTTGGTGATTTCATCCCTGTACACGGAGCCTGTCAACAAAAGAACCAATAGTCAGAGGTTTCACAGTGCACCAAATACTCTTTCTTGATGCTATGATTGGTCCTGAAAATGACATATCCACTCTCTCGTTCTACCACCAGTGAAACATTCAAGTATTGTTAATAATATACCAACTAACTATTAATAAGACTAAATAAGTTCATTATTGCGGATTGAAAAAATCGCTAACTATTAATACTTACAAAATTGCAATATGATGCAGCAGCTTCTCTACCACAAAACATAATTATCATTGTGACCTATCTCTCAATCTAATAGAATAGACATGTAAATGAATAATGAATGCTGGAAACAAAATTTGGTGTACACCTCCATTGACCGACCTACAAGTTAGTCATTAACGAAAATATCAGTTTTAAGGAGGGTTTTTAAACTGATTGATGGCAGTAGCATTACGTATGTTGGTAGGAATTTCTAAAGAGAAGGGACAATTGCTGAGAAGGCACTATCGCTATTTTTATTGAAATACGAGGTCCAGGAGTTAACTGCCTTGTAAACGATAAACGAAGATGTCTTAAAAAAGTACAGGAACGTAAGGAATCTGTGAAGAATCTGTAAGGAATCTGTAAGAGATCTATGAGATACTTTAAATTATAGCTTACCTAAAGGTGTACCGATGCCATAACCTCTAGAGTTCAACAGGCCTCCAATGACAGTAAGGTTATTACAGTGCTGTGAGATGATGTAGTCTGCCATGGCTGACTCCATCAAGAAAGCATAGTTCCTATTATTCAGAACCCTATCTATCCCATCCTGGTAGGTACTGGTGAACACGCTAGGTCGGGTACTCATAAACTCCCACATCTTCATGTACGTAGGGATCTTAGATCTCTGTCAATTGGAACATCATATATACATAGTGTTATGATACCAAGAATAATAATTTTACAAAAGAGATCATTTCTAGCACTTAATTTCTAGAAGACTATTTCAAATTGTTTATTGCAAATAGAAAAAGAAGCGTACTATTGAACAACACTTAACAACTGATTTCTTTTTTCTAAGCTTATGATATCCAGGATGAGAATATTCTCACCGTCTTCAGGAGAAGGTAGTTCCTTTTTCAGGACCACTCATAACTTTTCTCTCATAAAGAATGCTTGGTGCACGGTGAAACTTTCCACTGCTAATCGTTCTACCACCAGTGAAACCTTGCAGGCACTGACTTTCTATTGATTTCCCCCATTCAGTTGACATAGTTTATGATGTCACTAACTTACCGAGAAGAATGTTTCCGTCGAACCTCCTTTCCTGGTCCCGTATTCAATGGATGTTTGCTTGGCTAGATCATCTGCAGTCTGAATGGGCGATACCATCCTTTCAACAGTGAGGAAGGCAGCAAGGTTGGCGGTGTACGATGAGATCAAGATCAGCGAGAAGAACCACCAGAAACCACTCAGAACCCTGGTGGAGAACGCGATCGGAGTAATCTCCGACCCCTGCTGCATGAGACCTCCAAACGAGAACCAGAGACAGTTGAAGAAGTTGTTTAACTTATTTCCGGCCGTGTCGTAGTCCACGTTGGTTCGTTCCAATTTGTACCATTCGTACGGACTAAACCGAGCAAGGATAAAAAGGACAAAACTGACCAGAAGGAAAGCCAGGATGACATATAGCCAGACGTCGGGTGAGAGTGGATTGAGGAAGGAGAAGACGCCAGGGTTCTGAGGCTCTGGAACACGGAAGAGGATGGTCACACCGAGGTAAAAGAACGGTTTGGAGAAGTCAATCACTTTTTCACGGACGTACGTGATTGTGAGAGGAGCTGCTGCTAGGTCGGCTCTCTGTAATTGATTGATGGAAAGATGAAGATTGTATTAGGAGACACTGACTGGAAGAAGATTAACCTCGCATACACGAGCATGTGTTTCCATTACCTGACCTGCTGACATTTCAACCAAACACTTTTCCTTCAACCTGAACTTCGCCTTATTCATAATATTTATAGTTAAGGTGTCAGCTTATAAAGATTAATTTCATTAATAGACATTCACAGCATTATATGGAATTTTGATTTAAGACTAAAATGATATTTAAAATGAAAATTAAAAAATGAAACTGAAATTGGAAATTGATATTGAAATTGGGAATTGAAATTGAAAATGAAATTGAAATTAAAATCCAGTTTGAATTTGAAATTGAATTTGAAATTGAAAATCGGAAATTGATGATTTAAAATTAAAAATTGCAAATTGTAAATTGAAAACCGAAAAATTTAAATTGAAATTGAAATTAAAATCGAAAATGAAAATTGAAAATGACATTGAATATAAAATCGAAAATATAAAAAAAAGTTAATAATCTCACCCTTTCAACAAGCTCTCCAACCATGCCATTCCATCGACCTCCTCCTACTTCTGACCCGTAGTTACCATCAGGTACCAGGGTGATCTTATAACTGAACTTCATATGCTGTGAGATGTGATCTAATAGATCCATCATGAAGCCTTCGAATCGATTGTTACCTTCCAGTGGATCCCCATCCGGGCTCTTCTTCCTCATGACGTAAGGGGGTTCCTACGTAAACAATCACAAATAACTCGTGAGCAAGTTTATCTAAGGCAACCTTTGCAGTAAATATAATTCTCTCGTATACCGTTACAACCAGCAAAAAAGTATTTACACCCCAAATTACTTAATTAATTAATTAATTAATCGTAAGACTCTTGATTTCACTTTTCCCATTTTGAATGTGCCCTATTGGTTCGTATAATATCCTTGCTATTTCTACAGGGTGTATTATTGGAACATAATGTTTCGACAAATTAAGCAATTACAGTTCACAAAAAGAAATCGGGTTTTGTTTTTTTTTTTTTTTTTCGAGGGGTTAATCATGAACTCCTTCTGCATTTTCTGAGTCTTTAGTTAGTTTAGTTAGATCTACTCTTTATTATCGAGACCTAAGTTTGACAAACATTGTTAGTGCGCCCTAAAAGGGTTTCCCCATTACCTAAACACCCATGATACAACTAGCTGATCTGCTAACACTTGACACTGTTACCTTAATACATGATTGGGTTAGGTTAGGTTTAGGATTAGGCCAAGGGTTTGGAGTAGGATTAGGTTTAAAATTAGGGTTACGCATTCACCCCTCTCTCTCTCTCTTTCTCTCTCTTAATTCTGAAAATGCACCATATGCCATTTTATCCTTGAAAACATTAACTACAGTCTATTTCGGGGGTCATGACGTTCCTGTCATGTTTTGATTTTGGAATTTATGACGTTCCTGTCACGCTTGACAATAAAAGTTCTCATAATAGATTATGCCTCCACTTCTGAAGAAGCAGAGGTATACTCAATCAAGTGTAATTATTTACAGTCATATTGACATATTGATTATTTAGATTTTTATCATTAATTATTATTAGAATTAGAAATGAATAATTACACGTTAAATAAGGTGAAAGAAAGAGGAATTACGCCAGGTTGGCCAAATCTTACCTTTGGTTAGCAAGAAAGAAGTCTTGAACAACAGAGTGGTGAAGACGATTGAAAAGAGAAAGCTACCATGTGCTTGCCATGTTATGTGAAAAAGAAATTACTTCGAGAGTTGTTACTTGAAGGAATTATGGTAGATGGTAGACGGCAGAGAAGTAGAAAGCGAATTACATGGTTATGTGATATCAAGACACGGAGTGGAATAAGTTACGATATTATATATTAAGAAGTGAAAAAATACCCAAACCGGCTCGTAATTAAGTAGGACTTTTACAGAATGGGAAAATGTGGACATTTCTGGATTCAGTGAACCCTTCGAGCGCAGAACGCGAGCAGAATTTGTGCCTTATAATCGACCGAAGGTGGTATATGTAAAAGGTACAGCGAATAATGTAAAATTACAGGCCACGAAAATCAAAAAGATCAGAAGATTGGTCTGTCTAGTCCTCCTTTATCTGTTCTAAAGAAGACACTTTTAATTTTGGGTTGGCGGTAACAATTTATCGCGAATCAAATCCATTTATATTTGGTTGGTTCTTTTGTTGAACAAGTTGGCGTCACACTGTTCCGAACATGAGCAAAGATGGACACTTGAAATGTGAAATGTTAGGGTTCGCTCAAAATTAGCCCCAAAATTGGTCAACAGTGAACCAAGAGCTAAAACGAGAACGGTGTCTTTAAAAAGTTACATGATACAAAAATAATAATAATTATAATTAGTAAATGATGTAAAAATATAAGCCACCACAAAAACAAACAAACAAACAGAACAAAAACAACATCGTGTAATTCTAACGATTTATAAAAAATAAAAAAAATAAATAAAAAATTATCTGGGTGTATGATAAGTAATGTTAGCTATTTGTTACCTCACCTCAATATTGCATCAAATAATACGTATATTAAATAAAACAAAAAGTTATAGTTAACAATAATTATAACCCAGTGAATAGAAAAGAGGAATAATATTTTGAGATACACTTACCAGTATAGTTGTAATGATAAGAGTCTTATTCGTGAATGTAGAGTTCTTATCTGTATGGATATCAACGGGGAAGATATTGAGGCCATTCTCATCCCATTCGCCAACCTGGTTCAACAAAGACACAATAAAAACAGTTATGAAATCACGCTAACATTTTGTAATAGTTGTGGAGTTTTGTGGGATCGTTTAAGACTGAGGATTCGTTATTGTTCATATTTTTTAACAGCATCAGTTACAAATGTCGAACTTTATACTAATTTTCAATTAATGTCTTTAAAATCGTACAAGATTAATATTTTTATTTTTTTTTCTTTTCACTGATGTCGTATTTTTTTTTTTTTTTTACTGATTTCGTATTATCAGAATCATATTTGAACTTTATTTTTATTTTTTTAAATATAAATCCACCACTGATTCGGTATGATATTTGCATATATCAATACTGAAAGAAGAAGAAGAGCACAAGAAGGGTAAAAGTATAGTTATTGTACCGTTTTGAATCCTATATATTCCTTGAGTTCTGAGATATAGAACTTAGGATTTTCCCTCTCTCCGTTTCTGTCGAAGGTAATAGGTCCTGTCAGGCCATTTATGTTGGTCTGTAATAAAATCAATGAGAAAGACAGAAACAAATGAAATAATGAATGAGAAAGAAGGGCATGATGAAAGAAGATCATGTGACCTGCAAAAACCAGGCCCGTTAACCCAATGGGTTAGACGGCAGGTTATAATAAAAAAATATACAAATTTTCAATACATTGACAATTCTAACAACATTGCAATAATATATATAATTATGTAAACAAGAAAAAACAACGTAAACACGGCAATGTGTTTTCGATACCATATCAGAAATTAATGTTAAAAATAATATGCTAAATTGGTCCCATTCAAAACACGTATGGTCTATCTCACTTCTTGTTCAATTTCACAGATCCTTATACAAGTAATATATTTATTTATTACACATGAATAAAAGTTTGCCTGACGAGCTTACCCCTATAAATAATTCATGGAAACGACATTGGCCCCTTTTTAAAAACCATTTTTGAAAATGTGACGTTTGTTGAGGTTAACTATCGCTTTAAAAATATTGCATGGCGTAATGATACATATTATTGGAGTGTAGCCGTAATAGACCCATGACTCTTCCGTTCTTAGAGTATAAGGCAGACTTACCGACTGAAGAAAATTATAGTAGGTGAGACCATCATTCCACTCGGCTTGCTGTCCAAAACAGCTCAATGGACCTAATGAAATATTCCGAGTACTCCCGAGTGACTGGATACCATTTGCTACTACACTAACCGCGTCATAGAGCAACGCAGCTTCGGTCTATAAAGGGACAGAACCAAATTATGATTAAAAGTAAATTTACTACACAACTCAGATGGTGCTATCCTACATTAAAAATAAAATAAAATAAAATAAAAAATAAGAGATAGTTTATGAGTCCATCCTCCATCCTTCCACTCTCCGAAACAACTCAACGGACCCCCAACACATGGTCCGAGTACCCCGAGTGACTGAAAAAAAAAAGTAATAAAAAATAAGAAAGCAATAAAAGAAATAAAAAGGAGATTGCTGAATACAAAATATAATCATGTTTTGGTGGTTTTGTTTTATTTAGTCTTTTCTCTTCTTTTTCAAAGAGATATGGTCATATAGTTCCTTGTTCTCTCTCTCTCTCTCTCTCTCTCTCTCTCTCTCTCTCTCTCTCTCTCTCTCTCTCTTTATCTATCTCTCTCTCTCTCTCTCTATCTCTCTCTCTCTCTCTCTATCTCTGACTCTTATGTATTTTTAAAAATACATTTATGTGAATCATTTTAACAATACTAATGTTGAAAGGGCAATCCACCTCATAATTGGAGTGAACAAAAAATCAAGTCACCAAATAATTAATTTTATAATATTTCCCCGAATTACCGTTAAGATGCTAAAGTTCCTTGTTGTCATAGTAACACTCCTAGGACCAATCTGCAGTGCATTCCATTCTGACATGAAAGCTTCTGTGAACTTGTCATACAGGTTAAGCATATGAAGAGTGGTAAGGTTCACTTTATCCCCAGTGTATCGTGACATGTTCAGTAAGTAAAGGTCCTGTGTGAGGAATATAAGTGAGAGAAGGGGTAAACGTCTGTGGTGTCACCCGTACATCACGATTTATTTATTTATTTTTTTTTTTTTCATTTTAGGCTAAAAAGAGTAAGCTTAAGCCTGGTCAATATCCAAAACTTGCATCTGTTCCATGAAACATGAAGAGTTATAGAACTACGAATAATTCGATACTTGAAATACTGACTGGTTCACAGTGAGGATTTTATGAAAAAAGGATATGCAACAAGTATCCTGAATTGTAAATATTGATTTATAATTGATGTGATCACCACTCTTTATGTTACAGGGATCAGATATGAGCTGAGAGGTAATGACCATCGGAATTATCAATAACTAATTCAGATGAAATATGAGATGAAATGTGTGTTAATACATAATTCGTAAACAGATAAACACAAAGTTATAAATAACAATAAATGACAATTAATTAAATTAATTAGATAATAAAAATTAATTGGGCAAATAGAGTTTCATCTAATATGTTTTATTTTATTTATTTATTTATTTATTTATTTATTTATTTTTTTGCAATACAGGACTAAATCCTCCTTGTAAGGTGTAGCTTTAAAACAACATGCCCATGTAACAATATGCAATGGTATATCAATTTTTTTGAAAAAAATAAACAAACAAAAAGTCTTACCAATGAAACGAAGATGTAATGGAAGTAACTCTGAAGCATTTGTAATTCTAGCATCTGAAAAGACAAAACAAATTAAATAACATTTCAGTTATTCAGTGTTTATTAACAGCAAAATAGTATTACTGTCCGCTATGTGTTGTAGCTTCAAATGACAAAAAAATGTTGCATGTGAACTTCATGTTTTATTCATTTTTAAGATCAATCATTCGGTCTTGAAATTAACTTTTCACACAAAACTCTGATTTACGTTTATAAGACGAAAAAGACAAAGTCTCATGTGAACTTCATTTTTATTTAGTATAAGATTGATGAATTATTTTGTCTAGAAGATTTTCATACACTCACTTTAATTTACTTTTATACAAAGTTTCTTTTCAAGTCTTAAAGTCAGTCTCTTTACAGGTTTGTGCGGGAAAAGTCAAGGCTTCTAGACCCAGCATCATCCATAAAGCATAATATTTTGTCTTTTTGGTGTATACACAAAGTACATAACATCCAAGGCCACGTGAAGCATCACATACAGATAATAATGTTGAGGATCTTTGTGAATGCGAGCAATCTAAGACACCTACTACTCTCAAAGTCACATCGTCACCTCACGTAGAGATTACTAGGTGGGACTACATTGACGGTCAAATTGAATTAGAGGGACAGCTGAAGACTCACAGAACATGTTTTGACATTCTCTTTTGTATTGTTCATATCATTTTTATCATTCTCTCTCAACTGATATTGTTAATATGTATAATGTTTTTTTTTTCTTCTGTTTCTTTCTCTCCCGTTCTATCTTTTGTCTTCTTTTCTTTCTCCTTTTCTCTACGTCCCTTTCTCTTTGTCTTTTGCATTTTGCTCTATCTTCCCCTTTTCTTTATCATGTTTTTTGTAAACCAAAGGTCGTTTTGGAGCCGGTTTCACTCGTGTGACTCTGATATAAATAGGGTGTAGATATCACCATCGTATTGTAACGACCAGGGTTACGTAAAAGGGATACATCACATCGTCGGCTTGGAGCCAGAAGGGCGCTATGGCAGATCAAGGATGTCCCGTTTGGAGCCAGAAGGGCGCTATTACCATTGACTTTGTACAGTAATAGCGCCGTTATGGCTCCCAACAGACGACATATAAATAAAACTTTGGAAGATCTTTGTGAATGCGTGCAATCTCAGACACCTACTGATCTCAAAGTCACATCGTCACCTCACGTAGGGATTACTAGGTGGGACTACATTGACGGTCAAATTGAATTAGAGGGAGAGTAAAGGACACATGGATAAAAGAGGTTGAACATCTAAGTCCTACATCATGTATATTGCATTCACTTATTTTTTTCTCTCTTGGATTTTTCACATTGTTTTCAATAATCCACGACAGTTAAATTTTGCTAATATGGCGAGGTATTTTTCTGTCACTCTCTTTCTCTTTCACTCTATCTTTTGTCCATTTCTCTTTCTCCATTCCTCTCTGGGTCTCCTCCCGCTTTCTCTATCTCTCTCTCTCTCTCTCTCTCTCTCTATTTCTTAATCTCTCTTTCTTAATCTCTGCCTTCCATCTTCCCCATGTTCTTGTTATGGTTATGTAAGCTTCATCTTGAACTAATTTGTTTACTTCTATATTTCCCCATTCCTATCAAAATGATTACCCTTCTTCTTAAATTGAAAACAATTTGTTTCTTCGTTGAACCTAAGAGGATGAAGTGTTCTCAGGTTCAAAGAGTGAGACTGCATGTCGTAATAATAGAATAGCGCCCTCTATTTTGCCAAATCCATGAACGTGTCCTTTTAACGGGTTCGCGTTCACGCCGGCAAGTGACGAAGTGGAATCGGGTTGGGACCTTCTAAGAGGATAAAGTGTTTCCAGGCTCAAAGAGTGAAGACTGCAAGCCGTGTCGGATGAATAGCGTCCTCTATATTTCAAAATCAATGATCGTATCCCTTTAACGAGTTTGAGTTCACACCGGTAAGCAATAGTAAGTGAGAAAGGGGAATTGGGTTGGGACCTTGTGACAGGATACAGTGTTTTCAGGTTCAAAGAGTGAGACTCCATACCGTGTCGGATGAATCGAATTCTTCATCTAAATCGCATTACATATCTCAGTCATGATTGCGGCATTGAGTTGCTGTTTCCTATCCGTATCATATTACAGACCCACAGGGGTGAGCAAATAGTATGTAAGGACTAGAGCCGTGGGGATGATGATATGTGTTCCAATAGCTGGAAGATATAGAACGACAATTGAAGATACACCGAATATGGTTTCGTCATGCATATCTGAGCTTTTTATTGCTCCATATGAATAAACATCGACAATTTTCATGAATCTTTATTGGGCCAAATATTATCAATATAATGGTGTTTGCATTACAAACAAATTTTTTAACATGTTTAAAGCCCTTGTGTTGATATCAGATTCTTGGGGAAAGGGGGGGGGAGAAAGAAATAGGATCCCCTCCTCCATTTCTGTTACACAACCTATTCAAAATTGCTCATATTTGTCTTAAATAAAAACAATAAAATTGTTTTCTTTTATATCTAACTTTATCTTTCTGCACCCTCTTCTTCTTCTTCTTCTTTTTCATTCTTCTTCTTGTCTCCCCCTCCCTCTGCTCATCTCTTCTCCTCCCCCCCCCCTCTCTCTATCGATTTCTTTAATCTTCTCTTATTCACACACACTTTTTTTCTTTCTACTCCTACTTTTTTTCATGATATCATTGACCATCAGAATAAAAACATAACAAACTCAGTCTAAAGTTTTAAAGTACATTACATTTAAAAATTATCCTCAACCGTTTTCTTTCATGTTTTTTATCACGATAACTGTACCCGTTCTTGCAGAACAGACTAAACTTGTTTAAAAATCTGTTAAAAGTTAATAGAAAACCATCTTAAAATGTACCAGGTGGGTCTAGAATGCGAGCAAGGTTACAAGGTAGAAAGCCCTTATCAACCTGCACGTGGTTACAATGCTTTGGTACAAGAAACCAGGACATGGTTGAAATAGGTGTTATCTAAACCAGATATGAACATACTCGCGAGGGTGCGTATTGTGCGCCGTATTAAGCCAACTTCCCCCTGGACAATTACCCAGGACAACTTCCCCTGAAATAGGGTTTGGGTTAGGTGTACATTTTTGCCGTAGGCAATTGTCCGATAATCATGTTAATAGGACCATTATGCGCGTTTGTACGAGAACTAAAGAACATCTTATGACAAGGGACAACAGAGGGGTGATTTGTGAGCCAAGTACTTAAAAAAACATTGTCTTGGAAGAAGTGACACTTCAAAACATTTATAAAGAATGGTATCGAGAAAAAAAGGATTACCTGTTCTAATAGTATAGGTAGCGTCTCTCTGCGGCAATCAACGATGACATGGCTAGATCCCGATGATTTAATTCGTTTAAGAAGTGCTTTATGATTATTACCGTGCATCCTCTCTACAGTCAGTCCTATACCCGTAATTGCAGACAGCTCTAGGATTCCTTGAAGACGCTCTAAAGCTGTAAGGAAAAACAAGACAGAACAAAAAGAAAGACGAGTTATAAGGATTTTTCTACCAATTTTAATTCATTATGCCCAACGACCATCACCCACGTACTCACCCCCCCCCCCATCCCTCTCTTGTCTAAATCATCATGTCTCTAATGTTGTCACGGACAAAAAACAATCCACCCTCGAGGCAGTGGAAATAGGACAAACTATCATCCGTGTCATCTCTCTTCGGATTAACCCCAAAACAATCCTCACGCTACCCATAATAATATGGAAAGCCAAAAGGTTCCATAATTCTAGTATCGACATACGTATTATTATCTCCAGTGATAATGTATCTTTTTTTTTTTGTGAATGCAGTACGCATTCTTAAATAACCAGTTATTGTGTGTCCGGACACAAGATTTTAACTAGTCTATTTGAGTTTTTTTTTTTTTTTTTTAACCGCAGGATGTTAGAAAATATTATAAAGAATAGATATTCAAGAGTATAAGCAATATCCAATGTATATTTTCGAATCATTCCTAAGACACCATCCCCCCAGGCTTAATTTTTTGTTACTAGGTGTTCGGACACTCCACCCCATCCTACTGTACGTATGTTTGGCACATAAAACAACATACATATCTTTTTGTAACTTGGACATACATGTTTCCATACGAATTCGGCACCATCGGCCTTCCATACATCCGAGCCATCTCTCTTCGGATTAACCCCAAACAACCCTCCTGTTACCCACAATCCTTCATCATGACGTTAGAACTCTCCACTAATCAACGACTGTCAATTAAGGTCACGTGCTGTTGGGATAGAGGAGGGTGTGTGAGCTGATTTGTACACCTAGCCAGCACACATGGACGATGTGGCGACTGTTAATAAGGGGGTTTTCATAGTCATATAATGTATGCGTACCTTTTCAAACAAGGGTTGTTCTTGACAAAACCGAAAGCTTGCCCGATGTATTTGCCCAACATAGCATCAATTAATGCATGCAAACTGGATTATGAATATTACAGTTAGCTTTGTTTCAATACCTCGTTATTATGTCTCCTGGAAAGAAACATGCATAAATTATATAACTTTAAAAACCCACTTGTTGCCACTCTAATGATTATGTCTGTGCTAGGTCACGCTAGTGGCTTTACCAAAGCTAGGTCTCATCAGTATTCAAGGTATTTTATCTGTAGTTGGTTGACATTTTTTAAATGTAACTTTTCAATATTCAGAATGGCAATCGATAATTCCATAAAGTTTTTGTTTCACGTTGTGAACCTCTTTTGTCATGTCTGTTGTTTGTGGCATAGAACTCGTGCATATTGTTTTATCGAGGAATTCCAATCACGTATTTTTCATCATTGATTGATTTCAAGCGTCTTAAACATTCATCGCTAAACATACACGTATATGGAATTTTAGTTTCTTCCGAGTGGATTTATAATAAAGACGTCACCCATTTGTTTCGAAACAAGTGCATCAGGCAATTATTGCTTTACGATGTGTCTCAGTAACAACTGAGATGCAATTGTTTTTCCATGCAGACATGTCTTCTGTCACTATATAGTATATACATGTAGTCTGGTTTATAATTATATCAGACGGACTATAAACATTTGAGATGTGGTGAGAGATAGAGTAACAGAAAAGAACAGAGACAGGGAGAGATGTGGAAGGGTGCAAAACAGAGATATGAATGTAATTTAAATGCATATTGTTTTTCTTCGGACATGTAATTATAAATTTTCAATATATTCAAATTCAATGTGGTAGTCATAACTGATTTGTCGTCGTATTGGATGTATTTTGGTACCGTTGTCGTTGTACTAGTCATAGGTTTGATATTGCTGTCTTGTTATTGTTGTTGTCGTTGATTTTTTTTCATTGTTGTAATGCAATTATTACGTCATATCTTACCTTCATCCTCATCATACATCAAGGTGACCTTCTTCCATTTATAGTGTTTGACTACATCGACCAGCAATGAACTGATGTATTTAGCATGAGGGTAGAGACTGATGGTGTTCGATAGGGGCTCCACACCACCAAACTGTCGCCTTGTATCAATGTGGGGTACGTCCACGGAGTTACACACTGAGCGAACAGCAAGAGCGCCATCTACCGACGTTGGACCGATCACTGCTGCAATTCCATTTTCGTGTTGCAGTTGAGCGCAGACTGAAACGAGAAAAAAAGGGGGTATTGGATAAATTAGAGTGTTTTGATTATGAAAAGGTCAGTTGTGAGTTAGGAATTGTACGTAAAGGGAATAGTGACACATGCATTAAAATGCAAATAGGTCCCTCCTTCTCACAATCGTTTAAATGTTCACCAATTACTTTTAAAGATTTTTACGAGTTTCTAATGGATAATAGAAATGGATAAAGGTTATGTTTCTCGATAATCACAAAAAGAGGTAGGTCAATTGGCTCTCGATACAAACGAGGTTACATGAATGGAAATGGTTTTTATAGTTCATGTGAAACATAAAATGGGGCTAGTGACGAAGTGATTTCGTTTGCAGGTCGATAAACGCGAGATGGGAAATATTTTTTGTAATGGGATATTGACGGTAGATTAATGAAGCAATTTACGAACATTATGACTGTTTACTTTGAAAAATGAGAGAGAGAGAGAAAGAGCGAGAGAGGGGGAGAGAGCAGGAAAATAAAGAGGATATAGAGTGAGTGAAATGGAGGAAGAGAGCAAGAGAAAGTGAGGAATGATAAATCGTGAAGAGAGACAAGATATAGAACGTGTGCGAACTGAAAAAAAAAATTAAAAAAAATGGATAATTAGCACATAATGTACATGTCGATAAAATGCATCATTTGTTTATTTAATAGGCAATGTATTCAAGGAAGGAAACAATTTTAAAATAATAAATGAACAAATAAAAATGCCTAAAAATATAATAGATTTTCACTCAAAATCCATGTTATCCAAAACGAGGGGGTGGTATAAATTGATTGAAATTGTACACTTAATACATTGTAACGTGTTGCTATTACATTCGTGTCCGGATGCATACCGAGGGCCAATAAGTGGGCCACTTGACCACGCAGCACTAGAGAATCTTAATCAAGGTGACACAGAAAAAACCTTGGGAATTTCATCAACTTGTCAATAGAAATAGAAAAATCATGTAGTGGAACGTACTTTTTGTTCCGAGCTTGAAGTAGCATTTGGGAAGAACTCGCAACGAAAATTGAATTTCAGATTTCATATGTAATGAATCGAATGTCAACGCGTGGGCTGATTAATTTGGAAAACATTTATTCAGCTGGAATAATATTAAAATGGTTGTTTTCATATTTTTCTTTTTAGGGCAAACATCATTAACTTAAAAAAAGAAGAGAAAAAAAAATCAAATACTAATTTTGCTATCTATGATGTTAACAAATTTAAAATTGACAGCGCGGTTATTCATTGTATGATTTAAAATATGGGTTGATAAAAGCCAAGAACTTCCATTCTACTTACGCGTTCTTGTTTTTGTATTTTTGTATTTTTGTATTTTTTTTGACAACAGTTATCCAAAAATAAATATGTACAAAATATAGATTTTGAACCTCAGACCTCCTGATTAATAGACTGAAGCTCTACCGACTGAGGTTTTGCAAGCATTTATGCTTTCCGGTCAGTTTCACTCTTGGTTTAAAAAAATACAAATTTTATCTGCAGACATAAGTTTCGAAATGATAATTAGGCCTATTATTAATTAACAAAGACATCGCAACCTTTCTTTATAAGGTCACATCCTCTTTCCCTGACCTGTGTTGGCTTGTACTCAATTTCATAGCTCCAAGATAAAGTGGTCAGTGAAGATGAAAATGAGAGAAACAGCCGGATTTAATGACCCTCTTCATTAAATCCTTCAAGGTCCACGACCCATTAAGATGTAAAAAATGAAATGAGTGTATAAGTCGGTCTGTTTGATGCATAACGGATGACTACCAGAAGTGCCTCTGGATGAATGGCCCTAAGGCACCAGAGTGTCTAATTAATCACATCGGACCAAGGAAACCAATGAATGTCATTAAAAAAAATGTATGTCCTTGCCACTTTAAATTATGGATATATTGTGTTTTAGTTGTAGTAGAGATGTTAAGTCCCTTTGTAACGTCTTGACCATTGATTTTGTTTTGGAACAAAATACGTGACTTCGACCATTGCAGTGACACCTTGTGAACCTTCTGCTATTTCAGTCAATGAATGAAATTGTTATGCCTGATGAGGCCAAATTCTCACAGCTTTGGGCATTATGTATAAACGTTGGCCATGAATGTCAGACTTCCTGTTCATCAATATGGATAATGGTATGGTAAAAACAAAGGCCAATAATAAATGACGTAGTCATCAGCTGGTCATAACGGTAGTTAGTAAACGTATGTCACGATTAGGAGGGAAGTCATGACGCGTTTAGACCAAGAGATTGAGCTACTTTTATTCTGTAGATTACAGACGTATTCTACAAAACTAGTCTGCAATGCATCAATAACAGAGAATGGTGTTTATGTTAAACGTAATATGAACTTTCTACGAATCACTCGACAACAACAGCAACGTCATCATCATCCAAAATGGTATTTTGACAACCTTATGATTTATCAATGGTACAATGGCAAGTAAGTATAGGACACACATAAAAGACCTCGCAAAGCTGGTTTGCTGATACCATAATTATCATGGAGTGGATGTAATAGTGATAGGAAACAGTCGTTCCAATACCAATGGGCTTGGAAGGATAGAGCTGTGAAAAGAAACTTAATTACACCTGTCTTTGACAGATGGCTGTACATAATGATGTTGATCATGTTGACGATCGATATATCCAAACACATTGAATTATAGTACCATTGCATTGATAAAAAGAGAGACCAAACTAACGGTCAATGTCATTTCAAAGAAAAGGAAGTGGATTTTCTTAAATATTTTAAAACTTATTCTTAAGTTGTAGTGTTATTGCTACCATGGCTACCATCAGGTTTCTTTCGTCATAATTTTGTTCTTGCACTTCGTAATAAGCTCATCATAATCAAACACATTAGTTTGCAGCTGAATGTGTTTGTCGCACCTGAATAAGGTTTACACCTTCACGCAAATTATTCTAGGGTTATCAATTCATTTAGCTCACGCTATATTCAGATCTACCGTAGATGAATGATGGTTTAATGATTATCAATCGCTCTCCTCTATGTCTGTATCACACTCCCTTGATCTCCCCTTCTCTTTGTCTATCTGCATCTTTCTGTCTGTCTCTTTGTCTTTCTGTCTCCCTCTCTCTCAGTCTCTCTCTCTCTCTTTCTCTCCACCTCTCTCTCTCTCTCTCTGACTGTCTGGCTGTCTCTCCCTCACGCTATATTCAGATCTACTGAAGATGAATAATGCTTTAATGATTATCAATCGCTCTTCTCTCTTTGTCTGTCTTACACTCTCCCTCGCTCTCCCCATCTATAATGTCCATCTATATCAGTCAATCTGCCTCTGTCTATCTCATTTTATACCTCTCTCTTTCTCTCTCTCTCTCTCTCTGTTTATATGTCTATTGTTTCTCTTTCTCTCTGTCTATACCTAGCTCCATGTCTGTCTATCTCCCTCACTGTTGCTCTCTTTCTCTCCCCAACTCTATTTCTATATCTTTTTCTGTCTATATCTGTCTCTCTTTGTTTCTTCCACTGTGTGTCTATTTCTGTCTGTCTGTTTCTTTATCTCTTTCCCTATCTCTCTCGATTTAATTCCCTCTGATCTTTTTCTCTGTATCTCAATGATCTATATTTCTATTGCTGTATTATCTATCTCTCCATCTGTCTTGTCTCTCTGTTCTTCCCTGTCCTTCTGTCTCACTGTCCCTCTATATCTCTTCCTCTATCCCCCCCCCCTCTCTCTCTCCTAACACCTCGTTATCAGGAGTGAAAGATATTTTCGGTGTTGATAAAGATGGATGAGGCAAACATTCAGATGTCATTATTTGAGATGAGGAGAGGCTATTATTCTAAGAAATGGAATGTTTGTCGTGAGGATGAGGGATGGAACGTCTACCGATGATTCCCTTTGGTCTCATTCCGTGTTACCAAGGATAGTCTAGCCAGAAATGATTACTTACCACCTATCATGTTTGTTTCTCGATATCTTTCTTTCTTTCCCCATTTATATCTTCTCTTTAATATACCGTCCTACTATCGTGACTATAGAGCGCTGGAAAGACCACGAAGTGTTGGGAAACAAAGGCGCTTTGCTCGCGTCAAACATGAAAAACAAGTGTAAGGTGTAGCTAAGCCTTTAACAGTATATAGGTAGGCTCAGGAACGACAAAGACAATTACTTGAATCATCTAAGAATATGCGGACATGAATGAATGAGAAATTGCTAAATTTGCATCTTGTCAGCGCCCTTGTTAATGAAACAAAAAATATATACATGTACCTCTAAATTTCACTCCACATCTTACGAAACGACTCCCCATCTCCCCCCTCTCTCTCTCTATCCTTCTCTATCTTTCTTTCTCTCTATGTCTTTCTCTATCTAGTCATCTGCCCCCCCCCCTTCTCCCTTTTCCCTTCATATACCCAATCAAAATGTGTACGCGGAGACAGGGAGCTCTAGGTAATGTCCTAGACATGATAGTTGCAGCCCAACATCCCACCCAACATTGACTCTTGGGCCTCAGTGACGGTCAGAACTCCTGAAAATCATCCTCTATCTTAAGATTTGTTTAGCCATCAACCAGAAAAAGTTCTTGGTAGAAAGTTGATATCACCAGACAGCTTAATTTCATTTGCATCTTATTACACCCCCTTCAGATGTTTTAACATTTACCAATTCAGATAATTTCCCGAGAGAAATCACTGCGGTCTAAATCCGAAGCCATTCGACTACAGGCAACCTCAAAGGCCCTTTTTGTTTGGATTACATAACGGCAGATCTTGTGAAAGGATAATTGTTTGTATCCCCTATAACAAGATATATCCACAAGCTTTCCATTTTGATCATTAAATTTTTGTTTTATTGGAAGTTCATTAAATTACAGCAATTATGGAAACCTTGTTCATTACGAAAAGGTGTTATCGATTTCTCGGGAGGTCTTAAAATTCAAATTTATCACAAAATTTTCATCAAAATAATTATGTAACATAATTATACATCCACGTACATGGTATTGACATTGTTGAAATCAATAATAACATATCTTTTCTATCATAATTCGGTCGCATTTTACAATACGAAAAAAATCTTTATAACTTTCGATCACATAGCGCATACCATAAATTACAGGCGTTGACATTCAGAAGGTTCATCTAAAAAGAGAATGTGTAGGGTAGATGAATTAAGTCTGCCTAATTAGCCTAAAGTATCCATCAAATTATAAAGATAAAGATAACAAACCATATATAAAAGGAGGAAACAGTAAATATTCTGTGATGCAATTTTTTTATTTATTTTTTATTTTTTATTTTTTTTTTTTTTTTGGGGGGGGGGGGTTTGCAGTGAGGAGAGGGAGAGGGATCGGCCCATCTCCTCTACCAATACCCCTGGACAATGATGACAGGGGAAGACTAAAAGGGGTTGCGGATGAGGCTTTGGAATCTAAATTAATTGGTTCTGGTCTCACGAGTATAGGGGTATGGCAGGTAGCCGATGTCAAAATAAAAACAGTGGCATCTCATTCAGTGACAGTTTGGCCTTGGGTTAATGCAGAGAAGTCGTTATTAAGCCATTCAAACGCTGATTAAATATTAAAGAAATTATTAATATGCTTGGGACAGAATGAAGATAAAGTCTGTTCAGGATAATTTATACAATTTTTTATGACTCATATACCATCCACTCTGAGAGTCTCTCCCTCGCTCTCTCTCTCTCTCTCTCTCTCTCGCTATTTTTGTAATTTATGGTACGACGTCGGACTTCTGTGGCAAGCGCCAGGCAGCTCTCATTTTAGTATAATTTATAATAATGATAATTTAATTTGAATGATGAAATGGAGAAGAAAAAAACAAACAAAACAAAACAAAACAAAAACAACAACTCAAACCCATCATGACATAATCAGATAATTAGGGATGCAATGATGTCAAAAATTTCGCATCTTCCGAAAGTACAAAGTGCAACGGCCTTTTTTATCGGCGGAAAGTTTGGGGAGCTTGAGTGAACTTGAGTAGAAATTAAGTACACCAGCCTGGCGTCCCAATATGTCTGTCATCCTGAAAATTGTCTCTTAAATTCTTACAGACTTCAGGAATGGCCGGGTCTGTCACATAAAATATACGATAAATCTTACGATAAATTTCAATCGCAAGTCTAAGGGAAACTGTGTACTAAGAGTTACGATCGGTCGTAAGGTTGGTCGTTTCTCTTTTATGTTACAGGGTACAGGTCTGTAGTTTCTGGGATGCCTCAGCCTAAAGGGATAGATGATAAGTGGATGGGAGGGGCTGTTTATCAGGAACTATTAGTGGGTGGTCTAAGGATATATGTATTATAGCATCAGAGTTATATTTTTCTTGGATAACAGCATGACATTAGACAAATATGAGGTAGAAAAGCAATTATGTAGAATAATGACCTCTAAAAGTGTTATGATTGCATGTCGAGGGCAGTCATACATTGAATATTTGACCTAGTGCAGCTGCTTTCGTATCGTCACACTATTGCCATTTTTTTTTTTTTTTTTTTTTGTAATGAGATATACGGAAACAAAACCCATTTTCATAATAATAATAAATATAGCGTTTTCTTTACCCAGGGTAGCCACTTCAATTTTGACAACTGCTCTTCCAGCGGGCCTGCATAACATGAAATGGGTTCTAGGACATCTCCCCCGGAGGACAACATCCCCCGGGAACAACTCCCGGAGGACAGCTCCCCGGAGGACAACTCCCCCGGAGACAACCTCCCCGGAGGACAGCTCCCCCGGAGACAGGTCCCCAAGGACGAGTCCCCCGGGAGGACAGCTTCCCCAGGGACAACTCCCACGGAGGACACTTCCCCTGGACAACTCCCCTGGAGACAACATCCCCGGAGGACAACACCCCCTGAGGACAGCTCCCCGGAGGACAACTCCCCCGCAGGACAACTCCCCTGGAGGACAACTCCCCGGAGGACATCTCCCCGGAGGATAGGTCCCCCCAAGGACAACTCCCCGGATGACATCTCCCCTCACTTTAAATGCTTTATAACTATTGATTTTATGCCAAGCCCTTGGTTTTTCTTTCTGTTACAATCATTACATTACTTTTCGCATGGAGTAGAAACCCTTCTGTTAATGACAAGCGAGGATGGGAATGGTGTTTTAATTGCTAATCATCCATTGGAACCACCCCTTCCAATCTATGAAATGGCTTACTCCTTCCCTCAAAAGGTTGTTAGGTTTTGGCAGATTCAAGGTACCCAACGAAATGTGACCTCAGAAAAGGAAATTAATGAAAATGCAAGAAATAAAGAATGTTGGAAAAGGAGGATGCTAAATGGGGAACTTAAATATGAAGCTACAGGAGTAGGAAAGAGCACGAAGGGCGAGTTGGCCTACATATCTCTAGTCATCTTCAGCAAGGGGGGGGGGGGGTGAGCCACGATAATTAAGCTTTAATTAATAATTAATCACACCTAAAACATTAGAATGGGCGCAAAAGTTTAAACGAGAACACAATTTTTATTTATCAAAAAAGAAATTCATAAACTCAATTCCAACATCATCACTTGTTTGTCATTTTTCAAGGAATAATGAATACAATCATGTCATTGGGTTTAAGATTTACAGACATTGTTATATCTGGATGGTGTGTGTTCATAAGTATGCACTTGCACAGCTTTGCATTCATGCCGTGTCATCGCTATCATAAGAGGGTGTTATTGCAACTAAGTGTTTGTATAAAATATCTCCAGAAGTAGATGAAAATTAAAACATCTCGGATATTCAACCAATTTTTCAGTATTTCCGTCAACATATCCGATGAAAACATTTATAATTCTAAACATTTGCTGAAACAAGCCAAAACAAAAAGGTTCATTTTTTCAGATTTCGAACACCCGCAAAAATCCTAGTTCGGCCTGACCATTGACCTACATACTCTAAAATCTAATCAGATCATCTTCCTATGGTGATTTAAGATTGAAGTTGATATCTCTCTCTCTTTGACGATAAAATTCGGTTCCAATAGCAGTGCGCCTCTACAGCTGCGAACTTTAACACCCTTCGCCGGAAAAAAAAATTGCCAAAGTATTTGTATTCCATGAATGGCTATTTCGGTTTAAAAAATTATTATTATTTTTTTTTTAAAATTCGCAAATGGAGCAAAATAACGAGTGCACGTGGATCTGTTATCCGGAATGGTTGATTTGTCTCCGGGGGACTTGTCCTGGGGTAGTTGTGCTGCAGGGGAGTTGTCCTTCCGGGGGAGTCGTCTCCGGGGGAGTTGTCTCCAGGGGAGTTGTCCTGGGGGACCTGTCCTCCGGGGAGATGTCCTGCGGAGGAGTTGTCCTCCGGGGGTGTTGTCCTCCGGGGGAGTTGTCCTCCGGGGGAGTTGTCTTCCGGGGGAGCTGTCCTCCGGGAGTTGTCCCCGGGGGAGTTGTCCTCCGGGGGAGATGTCCTGATACGCATGAAATGTTATTATTACCCCTCTCCATTCCCAAATACCGAGCGCCTGGCGAGAAGGCAGAGGGTTCCATTTTTCAAGTCTTTGGTATGACTCGACCGGGGATCGAACCCACGGTCTCCCGTTCATGAGGCAGACGCTCTACTGATTGCGCCAACATGTAATATAATTTTAGATATATGGAAGTGCCTTTCCAATGTGGTAATACTGACATCTGTTATTTTTACGATACCTTTTGTCATATTAAGTAATATTTCTCTTTTTGCGAACTGTTCGATCTATAAAAGAAGCCCAGTGACAAATTGTGCCATACTTTAAAGCTGATATGTGCATTCTCATATTTGTTTATCATGTAATAGAATCTTGTTATTTTAGGAGGTCGTTTAAAAATTAAACTCGATATAAACATTGAGCTGTATTTTTTTCAAGAAAAATTACAATATGATTATTTTCAATATTGTTCAATAATCTACTTGATTCCAGTAAAATATTGTGATAAAATAAACACCCAAACAGTGCGCCCTATAATATAGGCCTACCGAGTGAACTTTGAAATAAAAAGCGTTATCCTCGTAGAGCTATCGGGTTTATTAAGGGATAGCCACACTCATTCTGACCAAGATCATGGAGGCAGGAAATGGTCAAATCTACTTTAAGAAGACAGAGAGAGCAGGATTTAGTGATGGCATTTATTAAAAGTGAAAAAGACTATAATATTCCAGAGAGAGTCGTGGTATATAAAAAGGGGGCGAAACGCAAAGGCGCCTCTATAATTACTCTGAATCCTCTCTTAAGTATATAAATCTCAATTGGGGTTTCCCCGACGTTTTGTTTTTGTTTTTGTTTTCGTTTTTTGGTGCTCCCCCTCTCTCTCTCACCCCCCCCCCCCGCTTCTCTCCATATATATCTCTCACCCCCAGCTATACCTCTCTATTCCACAAAAATATCTTACTAGTACTTCCTCGCTTTGTTTACTAATTCTCTCTGTCTGTCTCTCTCTTTCTACCCCTTTTGTTTTCCCCTTACCCTCTTTACCAATGTACATGTCATTTGCTCCCTGATGCCTTTCGGACCCCTCCTCCTCCTCATCCCTGAAGATATGTGTTGTTTGTATTATTGTCTGCTTCTCTTTCAAATTATCATCGGATCGCATTGTTGGTAGGTCAATTAATGCATATTGGTCTCGACATAAAGGTGCTACAATCAACTCATACCTAAACATAAAAATAAACGCCTTTCATTATCGTGACAGACACGGGTTAATACTATAGACATATTAACAATGAAACCGACCTCAAGACGGAACAGGAAAGAGCACTACTGTGGATATGGCAAGTTAGGGATTAGTTGGAATTGGAGTCTGTTTGGAGTCCATTCTGCGTCCATTTATAGTCGGCCTGGTGTCGGGTTGGATTCGGACTGAGGTCGGTTTTCGTGTCGGTCTAGGGCCGGTCCGCGGAGGACCTGAGCTCTTTGGTTTAATATATACATTGTCCATAATTCCAAATCAAAGTGATGATGTCGGATGTTGTCTCTTGTGTTTATTATTGCCATGTCTAACACGCCACGTCCATATGCCTGCCATTAGCTATCAGTTTGAGTGGTTTCATCCACCAGGCCGAGGGGTGTTTGCTGACTGCATACAACCTCCTTCCTTCCTCCACAACCTCTTAACCACAAAGCTGAAGGAAATCAAGGAATGCATCCACCCTTTAGGAAACTCTTTCCTTTGAGTCTTAGCCTTTTCTCTCTTTCTCCATCTCTTTCTCTTTCTCTCCTCCCCCCCCCTCTCTCTCTCTCTCCCTTCTATCTCTCTCTTTCTCTTTTCAATGATATTCTATTTCAAATACTATAGCGATTGAGATGATAGACATAACTCTTATAACTCTTATTTTTATCCGTTTCGATGCATGCCATAACAACATCAAATCATAAAATTGTAAAGATATATAAAAAAATATATATATAATGATAATGATAATTAAAAGGATGGTATAAATTTATAGATTGAATTGAATTGAATTTATTAGACTTCACCAGTAAAAAGTACATGGTATTTTGTCAACATTACAAAAAAAGAAGAAGATATACAGATAATTTGAAAATCAAATTAATATTTTTTTAAAATATATTAAACGTTTATAATAGAGAGAGAAAAAGGGAGCTAGAGAGAGACAGAGAGAGGCAGAGAGAGAGAGAGAGAGAGACAGAGATAGAGACAGAGACAGAGAGATAGAGAGTGAGTGGGTGAGACAGACAGACGGACAGACAAAGAAAGAGAGAGAGAGAGGGGGTTAAGGAGGGGGGGGGGTCTGACATACATTGATAAATAGGGAACAAGATTAGCAACATAACATGAAGGGAAAAAAGCCTGAATGTTGTGACGTGTGTTGTGATGTGAACCAATGTCTAATCGTTTTACATTCGAGCCATTACCCATTTTCTTCAACATAATCTCACATCATTGATTCAATAATGTCACACTTCAAAGACACATTTCTTTTCAGAACCGACGGAACACTGTAAAGTGTCCCATATATATAGTGACTAAATGAATCATGTAAACATAAATGACAACATTCATAGTTCTTCTTCTAGCCTCTATGGTGATAGTCGCGCACTACAAAGTACTCGCATATTCAGAACATTAAAAACCAACAACACAGAAACAAACAAACAAACCAACAAACAAACAAAACGTAAAGAAACAAAAACAACGATCATGATGAGCGAACAATTAAACTCTATACAGAAAAGAAATGTATTCCAAGAGAGGTAAAAACTATCGACATAAAATTTGCGAAATGGAAAGAACGAACCCAAAACAGTAAAACGAAATTCAGAATATTCGAGAATAGGAAAAGCAAAATTTGATTATGTGTAATCAAATAATATCAGTGCCTCGGCAGGCACTTAAAATTGATAGCTAATTTGAGTGATCATGAAATGCTCGGGGACAATACCATATTTGATTATCAATCATCTCATTAGGGAAAGTACATGGAAATATGATGTATTATTTACTGGGTGTTGCTCTCTCCTTCTCTACCCCCTCCTTTTATTTAGCTTTTTCTATCTGTCTGTCTGTCTGTCTTCTGTTGGTCTCTCTCTCTCTCTCTCTCTCGCTTTCTCCTTCTATCTCTCTATAATATATTTGTCTCTCTTTTTCTCTATCTCCCATTTCCCTCATCTTTTCTCTTATCATTTATATAGCTATTTTGTCGGCCCCTTCTCTGTCTGTCTCTCTGTCTCTCTCTCCCCCCTCCTCCTCCTCTCTTCTGGGCAAAAAAAATATTTTCCCCCTTTTCATAAGACCTGGATATATTCCAGGTGCTACACGAACTTTCCAAATCACGTGACCCGGTTCAAGCCTCATCTAATATTCATGAGATATAGTCTTCTTGCTATTGCACCGAGCTTACCGTTAATCCTTCAATAGAATTTCACTCAGCCATATGCAGTTAGTGTATTGTGAGCTCTTCCAGTCTATATTGATTATTATTTTTAAAAGAAACATTTATTGAAAAGGAGTACAAAAGTCTGCAAGTAGTGTATGCAAGATGTATACCATTAACGTAACGTGTTGAATATTTGATTGCGACATTTCCTAGGCGAAAATAATTACTCTATCAATTACTTACAAAAATCGAATTTCTACTTCCAACCCTAGACCAATTACTTAAACTTACATAAAATTCTACCCATGATCGCATGTGTTTCCATGTTTGTTTTTTTTTAATATCGGGCACTTTTCGATGTATTGAAATAACGCTGATTAAAAGATATATGAAATAATGGGCACTTTTAAATTTACTTTATCGCTATTATTGTATGTAAAGGTATAAATGCATTTCGTTTAAGTAAAGAAAAATAGTGAACACTATTGAGATAATCTTTGTGTATTCATGTATATTAACCTATGTTGAAACAATGGGTAACTTTATCTTAAAGGTCATGTACTTTCTCTATGTGTTTGAAAACAAAAGTTTCACTGTCATTTAAATATATTTATATTCGACCACAAATCTTTGCAATTAACTCACGACTGAGAGATAGAGCATTTCTCTAGCCTATAGTAAAGCAATTGTATCATTTTCGGATTTTTCACTTAGATACAATAACTGAATTGAATAATAATAGCCTTTGTAAAGTGGATTATTTTGGAAGTAAAATGCCAACCCTAATCGACATAACATGTTTTCCGAAATAGGTTCGCAAATCAGATCCTAATTTGGATAATGAGCTTTGGCTTGAGCCGACTGTATATAGGGAGTTTTTGGACATGCCACCTAAAGGAGGTTGAGGGTTAAAGAATGGATTATTTCGTCAAATATTTATAATAGTAATGGGGGGTTCTTCACGCGTGAAGCTTAAAGCACTTCTAGGTACTGGTACTGAGAACATGAAATGCTTCATCTCAGCGGACTAGTCTACTGCAAAGAGTAGCGAAGGAGAGGTCTGAGCGTCACGCGTAAAGAAGTCATTATATTTCTAATTGTTTTAAAAGCTTCCATTCTTAAACTTTCAAGCTGCTACAGGTAACACATCTACACAATTTGAAAACTATGTCGGTGTGTTATCTTGTCTCTGGGAGGTGGGTAACCTTCAAAGGCCCTTTCAGAGATGCGCTCCCGCGGGACTAACCCTTTTACCACTCCAACAGCTCTCGATTAAAACACTCATTAACTATTCATGTCTCAACTAAGATGCTGCTACATAGTGTACATTCCTTTATCGACGAAGTTTTGAACATTTTAGATTAGATTATTGTAATTTTACGTGCAAAAGAACGAAGCAAAAGGAAGGAGATTACGAAGTGTCGTGCATAATGTCTAAAACAATTACAAAACATTTGGTTCTATAAATGTTCAACGAACAGCTCGGAAACATTACAATTAGAAGAAAAAGTCAAAATATTTACAGATTATAATCAAATATAGATGGTTATTGAAGTTGCGACACTGCTGCCTTAATTAGCACTGAGTGATTGGAGTCTTCTTAACCATTCTGTAGCAAAAAAAAAAATGAATAAATCATCGGATTCTGCAGGGGCGGATCCATGCGGGGTGCAAAAGGCGCGGGCTTCTTGTTTTTAGATACCCCCACATTAAATGCAAATGTAAATATCCCCCCCCCCCTATTTTCAAATTGGCAATTTATGCCCTTTTTGTCTTCTAATGCTCGATCAGCGGCTAGGCTTATTTCTTTATATCCTCCTCCCTTCTCACTACGTTAAATATCTCCTTGCCATAAGGTGATGAATCTACCCTCAATCGAGCTCACTGGATAAATATCAAAGCACTCAAGACCCCCGTGTAGGATAATGGAGGTGCTATTTACCTCTATGGTATGGTGTGATACTGTATTCATTCATAGACTCGACTAGAGGAAGCTTTCCTGTTTACTCATCAGATCACATGACCATGTTTACTACCTAGCCGTCAACAACTTCTTTAAAATTGCGATCTATTTCCTGTCTTCATTTCTTAAGAGCCAACACGCCATTCAAGCGCTGTATCACCTTGAGTCATGTACTATTTAAACTGTCCCGTTTTTAACCCAGGATGCAACATTCTTACCATTTAGTCTAATAACGATGTGCCTAATTCTATTAAATGTTTACAACTTTATCCTCTGTTCCTTATAATATTCATACTACTAATATATTCCAAATTGAACAAAAATTTAACAAATTTAACAAAATTAGTACTAAGCTGTCCTTCTGTATATAGATCCCTCTTTTGCATTATGAATGGAATTATAGGCTGATTTAAATTGAAATCATAATATATAGTTGTATCAAAAGATATATAAGACTAGCTTAATACTAAACATAATAATAATTTGATTGTCCAGTGCACCTTTAAACATGTTAAAATAAATTAGGGGGGAAAATGAGAGGCAGGTTTTACACAAATCATTGACAGCTATTATGACGATCAACCACTACAATGATAATCATTTCTTATTTATTGCTTGATGCAATACTTGTGAAGAAGTGTTAAATACTGACATCCGAGGCGCCAAGAAAGGGCAATGGATTCAAGCTCGAATAAGAGAGAGAGAGAGAGATATGTTTGATACTGTTCATAATCATATTAACGAGTGTTTCGAAATGAACAACTGCAATAAAAACGTGAAAACATCCGTTTCTCAACAACATTCCACGAAAAATATATCTCATACCCTAAGCCGTATTCAAATATCATTGATCATTTACATATTAGTATTTGTTCACGGATGTAATGGTAATAGAACCTCCCTGATTTGTCTCAACTCTCAATGAAAGGAAACGAATAGTCTTATTCGAGACAAAACGAGATGATTTTACATTCTTAAAATGCAGATTGTGATTTCCGATTTATTCCTCGACGAGCTAAATAATTAAGTCGAGGAGCATGAATTCAAATTACAATACGACTTAATTCCATGTTTTCGACAGTCTCCTTACAACCTTCGTTGAGATGAGAGAGCATGCAGCTTGGGGCCCATCAACTTTAGGTTGAAAAGCTTGTAATATCTTCATCCGCTGTCACCAAAAAGGTTAACTTTGCATGGCATTTTACATCCTTCGGGGCAGTTTATGTACTTATTTTGATTGAAAGTCAAAATGGATATTAAAATCTTGAGAATTGATATGATGAGAGCAAAATTTTCGATAGGAAAGGGCAAGGTTATGGAGAGATATAATTGAGAGAGAGGGAAGAGCAAGAGAGGGAAATGATAGAGGAAGAGGGCGAGAGAGTGTGTGTGTGTGTGTGTGTGTGTGTGTGTGTGTGTGTGTGTGTGCGTGTGTGTATGTATGTGCGGGTGTGTGTGCGTGTGTTATAATAAGAGACAGGGAATCGTGAAACAAAATTTTCACCAAAGTCAATAGATATAGCAATGTCGAGAGAAAGATGAAAAGAGAGAGTTTTAGTTTGTGCGTGTGTGGGTGTGTGTGAGGGTGAAGGTGTGAGGGTGAAGGTGTGTGTGTGTGTATGAGGGATGGAGTGTGTATGTCTGAGAGACTCTGTGTGTGTGTGTGTGTGTGTGTGTGTGTGTGTGCGAGAGAGAGAGAGAGGGAGAGAGAGAGAGAGAGAGAGAGCGAGAGAAAGAACACGGACGGTAAAACAAATCCCTGCTGGAAAGAACATTGTTCCACAGTGTTCATCTTTACACTGTTAAAGCCCATGTATAGTATTGGGAGAATATATTTTTTGTTTTGCTTCCAAAGCAGAATAATATGAATGAATACCTCAATTAACCTCTGTGTGCAAAAGGATTTGTTATTAAATCCACTCTAACACCTGAATTTGGCAACAGAATTGTGTAAATATATCTATTGAGAGTGCCACAATCGATAGGATATCACAGGCACAATGGCAGCATACAGCGGTTTGTGTGCAAAGTATATGCTCTTCCATACACAGACTGTACACACAGAATTCACTCACGCTATATACCAATCAGCTGCTGGCTGGCATGCCCAGGGTTCTGGGGTGAGAGTGAAGGAAGTATGGCCTCATTTTTGATGAACATCTCCCCGTGCTCATGCAAACTATTACATATCATGGAAAGACATGCATGGGACATGATTATATCCTTTGTCCATATATTGATATGTCATTAGAACACTATGAGGACAAGTTGAGCAAGTTAAAAAAAAAAAAAAAATTCTCTACTACAACTATACTTGGGCTTTAAATGAGAACCTAATTATAACCTTGTGATTCACACCTTCACACTATGATGGAGTAAATTCACAGTGTGAAATCCAACATGACTAGGCAAACACTTTGGAGAAAACAACAGTGTGAAATCATATTAACAATTCAAATTCTTGTGTTTTAACCAATGATAAAACCTTGTGAATCACCATGATCACATCTTCTTACTGTGAGGGAGTAAATTCACAGTGTGATACACCTTCACGCTGTTGAATTCGAGCAT
The DNA here is from genome assembly GCA_940671915.1 of Paracentrotus lividus. NCBI lineage: Eukaryota > Metazoa > Echinodermata > Echinoidea > Camarodonta > Echinidae > Paracentrotus > Paracentrotus lividus. The sequence goes on along the minus strand of CALNVZ010000218.1, from coordinate 691,656 downwards.
TTACACAAAGTCAACATTACGAACAAAAGTTGGACACTGTGTTCCATGAACATGATGAAGCAGCGATAAATGACCAATTCTGACTAAGATTTCATTGAAAACCTGAAAGCAAGTAAAGTAAAAGTAAATTAAAGTAAATTCACAGTGTGAAACATTTTCATCACCACGCGGTTGAATTGGAGCATTTATTCAATGTGATTAAAAGTTTGCAAAGGTGATTTTCCAGCAGCGATAAATAGCCGATTCTGACTGAGATGTGACTGAAAAGCTAAAAGTGATAGAAATGATGCTTAGGCAGAGTTATTATACGATTTCATACCTAGCGGCTATCATCCTTTCCTGTTCATGTAAAACCTTTCCAACAATCTGCCTCACTGCCTCCCACAGATTGAAAAATAGACACAACTAATTATTGTAATGCGTATATACGTCACGATAATTGTAAGACATACCATTTATTACTTCTTTTTTAATCTACCCTTTTTATACATGTTAAGATGTATTTTCGAGCACGAATATATTGGGATAGAATTGGAGAGACATGGCAATCTTATTTCTAGTAGATCGTAATGTGCAGGAAATTTTTCTCTTCTTTCAATTCCAGATCAAGAATTATTTTTCGAAGGCCTAGGAGCAGTCTATCTGTGCGTGAAAGTATTTGAAATAAGAAAAAGACTCGTGCTTTATTGTTTTGGTAAAAAAAATTCACGTGATCCATTTTCAAACTCAAACAATAGAAATAATAAGGAGAAAACCTTGATCATTATCACGTTTCAATGTTTCACATGACTAGTTATTAAAACATTATTTTACCTTTATCCCCCATGCTCTCTCTCTCTCTCTGTCATTTTTCTGTCAGTTTTTATATCTCTCTGTCCCTTTGCCTTTCTCCCTGTCTCTCTGTCTGTCTCTCTGTCTGTTTTCTGTCTGTATGTATGTCCCCCTCACCCTCCAACTCTCTTTTTTATTTTCTCTATGTTCCTCTCCCTGTTTCACTCTCTGTCTGTCTGTCTCTCTCTCTCTGTCTCTCTCTCTCTCTCTCTGCCTCTCTGTTTCCTTGTGTCACCCCTGTCTCTATATCGTCCTTCTCATTATTCTCTAATATGTCAGTAAAAGAAGCCATGGACTTTCAACACTTTGAACGAAAATAAAAGTACGAATGATACGTCTCCTATTTTAATTAAGGTCATACGATCGTTTGAGTTGCCTTCAGAATACTTTTTAAATGCATCTTACGTACGATTTTGTTTTCTGGCGGTGTTAGGTGATTTATTTGTTGAATAACATCATTTGATAACAATTGCGAAACATGGATACTGATGTTATGAAAATGACACAAATGTATAGATATTTATTTCATAAGAAGTTGTAACATTAAGTAAGGCCGTTAGCATGCGATAGTACAATAGGCAATACACAGGTACAGATAGTTTTTGAAAGGAAGCCTCTAAAGTTTTCTTCTGGCGGTTTATTAGGTTGTGATATCTTGGATTAAAAAAGATATATTTGTACAAAATCAAAATTGTAAACACATGCGCGACACCACATGATGTTTAATTCATGGGCTTAGGCTTTCATCTTTTCACGTTTACTTGAGGGAAACATGCAAATCCCGGGCGAAAATAGGCTTATTGTATCAACAGAATAATCTCGCATTGTATATTAAGATGATTTCGTTCAAACTAAACTCTTTTTTCTATCACTTAAAGTCTTATCTCTTTGGGTAAGGATATGGTGAACCAAAGCAAACTCTATAATCATGATAATCTTCAACAGTTGTACTTATCTCCCTAGGGTTATAGGATTCACCCTCTTCTGCTTTTCAATGTTGAAAAACCATGAAAACAAACGTTTTAATGCTGTCGCTTTGAGCTTTTTGCCTAGATGCACACTCACGCATAAATTCACCTTAAAATTCTTCGAAATAAAGCCTTGACAAGAAGTTAAGGTGACCATTGCTTAATGTTAGTATTTTCTAGATAAATCCAATTTCAACACACACAAAAAACAACAACACGAAAACAATAACAAAGCAACAAAAAAAACAAAAACAAAAAAAATGAAGGAAATGTAACGTATTTAAATGTAACGTATTTAAATGTAATAAACTGTTTGAGTTCTTTCTACGATGAGATTTAATAGAGCTTTCCATTTCATAATTTAACACACGCTTTACGAAGGCTTTACGTATTTATGATAATTGAAGCAATCATTGTTCTTGCAATAAAAGTTAATTCCACTGAAAATGTTCAATGATATTATTGTTGCCGATACGTGTGTGTTGCATAAACCTCGTTTCAAATATGACCATTGTGTTCGGCATCTGATTCATTTAAAATCACTTGTATTTAACATATTGAACAATGGAAGAACGTGTGAATGCTAACACACATCAGATTATGCCCAGCAATGTCGATTGTATTTTAACACACTTTCCCCTAAAATGAAACCTTCAACACTATAAATACTTGTCGACAATTCATTAATTCAATTTACAAACCTTCGCACGTCCCAATTTAATTCTATTTTCACTTTATTGTTTAAAATTGAGAAAACATACTTCTGAAATTGAATAATTTCATTTTGATAGTTTGAGCAGCGAGGGCTCAAAGCCAGTGGCGCATATCATAGTGTAGATGGAGGGAAAATAACGGGTTTTGGAATGGCGTGAAATTAATGTAAACTAGAGCGTCTGTCTGCGTTTTACATTGCGTAGGTTGAGTAACCCTCAAGCAACATTATGACACTTTCAAATATACAGTGCGTCCCAACAAGAACTATACACTTTTGAAATGGTTGCCAAATAATAAATATATGATTTTAGGTAATGCAATTTACATGTATGGAAAGCTCATTATCCCAACTTTCATATGACACCAAAAAGTCAGAAAATAAGTCATGCATGAATGAGCAGCTTTCACTTTTGCAAAGGGTATGGAAATTAGGGTGCGCAGGAATTGCCCTACCAATTTGTATGAGGAAAGTCATTTGGATCTTATGGAATTGAGGATGATATGCAGAATTACTGATCAATTATAATGAGTTGGGGTTTGCTAAGTGAAATTTGTGGAATTGGGGATTACAATGGCATGCATGAGTGAACAGGAATATGTATTTCCTATTGTTGCATTCTAACTTTCCAAGGTATATTTAGGGTGGTCCTTCAGTGTTGTGTTTAATCTCTCTCTCTCTTCCTTTTCTCTCCCTTCCTCTTTCTCTCTCTCTCTCTGTTTCTCTCTCTCTCTCTCTCTCTCTTTCTCTCTCTCTCTGTCTTCATCCCTCTCTCCCTCTCTCTGCTTTCTTTCTCTCCCTGTCTCCCTGTCTCTCTCTCTATCTATCTCTCTCTTTTTTTTTTTTGCATGGGTGTGTTTTTGACCATTCATATTCATTGGTTTCTACTCCAAATATCCTGACTACCTCCCCGCATCCCGGTCTACTCACAGTTACCCAAATTGGGATGGTTGATGACAATCTATCAATCTATCAATCAATCAGTCACATAAATTAGACAATCAACACCCAGCTAGCAATCACTTAATCAACAGTGTACCAGTCTCCAAATGTTTCAACTAATCAATCAAGCATTACATCATCTTCATACAGTTATTTCAATCATCATGTCTTACTGTAATCCAATAAATCAATCAACTCAATTGATCAACCAACCAACTATCCAGTCATTTTAGCAATTTGGACTTTTGTAAAGAAATATGGTACAATGTAACACAAATTTGTGAAATTAACATGTCAGTCTTTATTTTCAGTTGAATTTTGTTCTTTTCGATTTTACACTTGTTTCATCTATCCTGTAACGAAACAAAAAGGAGAAAGAAAAAAAAAAAATCTGATAATGCAAAATTAAAATACAAGTCTGTATGTTCAATGCTCAACGTATCCTCCTCCTTTTTCGATGCACAACCTGTTTGTTGGAAAAAAAAAAGTGTCACTGATGTTGGACGTTCAGACATTCCAAAAGATCATGAAAACAGTCATCAAAAGTTATTAAAAATCTTACCCTGCATCTCACCTGTTCTGCACCCCATCCTGACTACCACTAACACACCACGGAATACAACTTGGAAAGTTACAATGCTATAATAGGAAATACATATTCCTGTTCACTCATGCATGCCATTGTAATCCCCAATTCCACAAATTTCACTTAGCAAACCCCAACTCATCATAATTGATCAGTAATTCTGCATATCATCCTCAATTCCATGAGCTCCAAATGACTTTCCTCATACAAATTGGTAGGGCAATTCCTGCGCACCCTAATTTCCATACCCTTTACAAAAGTGAACGCTGCTCATTCATGCATGACTGATTTTCGGACTTTTTGGTGTCATATGAAAGCTGGGATAATGAGCTTTCCATACATGTAAATTGCATTACCTAAATTCATATATTTATTATTTGGCAACCATTTCAAAAGTGTATAGTTCTTTTTGGGACACACTGTCTAGGAGAAAAAATAGACAGTTGGTGATATTCCAGTAGGCGATCGGATGATTGTTTGTAGCAATATTTTGATTCCGCTTTAGAGACAAGTGAACTACAAAACAATCTCAAATTGATGCCAAAATTCTTTTTTAAATTGAGAATGATAGTTGTGTTATTCATTGTAGGATTGGGAATTATCGTTTAATCACTTGAGACATTCCCCCCCCCCCTATCTAACTTCACTGAAATTCCACAGCTATCATATCACCATGGGGTATGGTAATGGTGCATCCTCACAGTCATTTCCCCATTTCATGAAAACAAAAATATCTTCTAGTAACGGTAATTATGGAGTTTTCGATTTGTGTGGACGTGCAACCTGAACGAGGTTGAGAGGTTAAGAGTGGCAACTTTCAACAATATAATAGTGACTTCTTCACGCGTGACGCTTAAAGATCTTCTAGGTATTAATAGTCTTGATAATTAATAGTTTTGATAATTTGAAATGCCTAGTCTTGGCCGACTTGTCAACTGCAAAGAGTAGCGAGAAGCCACTATTATTACAATTGTTTGCTTCCTTTCTTTACCCCTCAAACTCGTTCAGGCGGCATGCCAACTTAATCCGAAAACTCCTTAATATGACGGACAGGTGATGCGATAATAAAGAGTCCTCGCCCCGCTACCACTCAGCCTTCACGCTGTTTCAATTCGTCATCTTAATAAGCCGGTTCGTCAACGTTAATGGGGACATCTTGTCACTTTGAAGTACTTTGTGATATCTCAATTGGCAGATAAATACCAATATGAAGGATTCCATGGGTCTGTTTCTCGAAACCGTCATAAGTTGAAGTTCGTGGTCCTCCCATTGAAACGCGTGATAATTCTACAACACCTGTCTCTTTGGGTTGTCCAAGAACTTCGACTTATGACGGTTTTTGAGAAACAGGCCCCAGACCGGTCAGAATGGACATCGGAATTCTAGGAAAAGGTCGAACTTGATGTTGGACTGGGTTCAGGGAAAGCTATTAGAGCTGAATTTAGATGACCCCGTAAAGTAACTACATTTGAATATTTCGAATTCATGCGGTAGCATAATTAGGCTCAGCTGGGCAATTGCCGTATTTGTACTTGATTTTGTAAAATTGAGAGGAACCTCATAAAAGCATGCAGAAGCGTCGTGGTGTAGTGGTTCTGACTCTCGCCTTTCAATCAGAGGGTCGCAGGTTCGAATCCCAACCCGGCGTTAATTTCCTTCGGCAAGAAATTCATCCACAATTTGCTGCACCCGACCCAGGTGAGGTGAATGGGGACCTGGAAGGAATATTTATTCCTTGAAACGCAGCGCGCGTAAAAGCTGCACTGCTAAAGCCTGGGTAATTATGCTGCATAATTGTAGAGCGCTTAGAGACTTCTGATACAGTAAGTGTTAGGCACTATATGAGCAAGTATTATTATTATTATTATTTCTATAGGTTTTCAAAAATCATACCATTTTGTTCAATATGTTTAAAGCCTCCAGAAAGGCTTCCATTAAGAAGAAAGCCACTGAACTAGTTTACTTGAAATTGATTTACGTGTATGCTCTAAAACATGTTTTCCGAAAATAAAATTAAGTCAAATGCTCTTCATGAAATAAATATCCAATATCACATGACTTGGGTTACTATGGTTACCATGCCTTAGAGATACTTGTATCTTCATCAATAATTACTAAGGGCTCACGGCAATACATCACCTTTTCTATATTAATTCATGATGTCGAGCGCTTTTCGCCATCAATTAGGTCCTCATAAGGATAAATTCTACAGATACCCTTTAGGTATTTGTGCAATTTTTCAATCTGAGTTAGCACCTACATTGTAACAGCACTTTCCAATGAGCTCCATTTCTGCAAGTTCCTTTTATTGAATGGTATTGCAGTGAAATTAAAATACCAATTTCCTATCGATGGCAATCCCAGTATTTCATTACACGAATGTCACTTTAACCTAATAAATGATATTTACATGATCGATCGTACGGCGTGCGAAGACACGAGTAATGTCTGTTTAATCGATTCCAGAATGTGTGCCGTGGGGGAGAGGAACGACGCTCGGGTTTCTTGACTCTTCAAATTAGCTCCTTTCGTACCCCCAGCAGAGTGACTGCCTGGAGTGCGTTTTATGAAAGGATTTGTCGGACGTTTTATCCGACAAATTTGCTCTCAGCCAATGAGTTGCAAGCATTTTAGTAGCTTATAACAGTTGTCAATGAGAATCGGGGAATATTTCGTTTTGTGTCATGCTCCCCAGGATCTTATAGGTTCCCTAAATACCCCCAGCAGAGTGTAGGAGTGAGTGAGAGGGATGTGAAAACGGAGGAGTAATTGAAAAAAAATGGAGAAATGTGAAACGGTATGTTTGTGAGATCTAGACAGTCAGTTTGCGAAACAAGTACATGGAGAGAAAGTCATGTCGAGAAAAAAAAAAAAAATGAAAGAGGGGGAAATATAGATAAAGGGAAAGAAAGAGAGAGAGAGAGAGAGTCAGAGAGAGAGAGAAAGAGAGAGAGATAAAGATACATATATAAAAAAAGAGACAGAGAAAGAAAGAAAGGGATGGAGAAATACAGATAGCGAGAGTGTAAGACATTTGTAAGAGGGAGAGGGAGATAGATAGAGAAGGAGAAAAGAGAAATAGAGAAGTATATAGAATATGGAGAGATGAAAAAGATTGGTAGGGAGTGGATGATACATGCAGAGAGAGAACTAGTAAAGGGGGATGGGTACAAAAAAAATGAATAGAAGACATTGAATGGTGTCCTGTATTGTGATTTAATTTGTTTCCGTAACAACTGCGGGGACGAGTGATATTTTCGACAGCTGTTCAAGTCGATTTCCCCCAAAATGCATACACAGTACCTGTATGCGCTTTAGAACCGAAAACACCTTTACACTAAACCTTAGCCAATGCGCTTAACATTTTCCTCCCTATGTCATATTTTCCCCAACTCACTCACAAGCATTACATATTTGTATAATGAAGATCATTTCCAACGTTAGGCGGAGGGGTGACTGTCTCATTTCCCTGTTTGACATTCAGTGACATTGTTGGGGAATGATGTCAAAAATTATTCATAATGAACTTCCATACGCCTGACATAGGTTCATCCCTTCCCTGCTCCTATATACGGTTATGAAACGAATCATTTTTTTTTAAGAGTGTCAAATCTAGCGCTTATGTTTGTAGATGTCAATCAGTCGGTCTCAAGGGGGTACTGTACATGATTGTGTGTGATAATGATAATGATAATGATTGTATTCTACACTTAGACATTAATGTTTGGTTATGACAATATGAGAGGATTTAAAAACAAAATGTTGCCTCCTCATTCCCCTTATCACCTTTATATAATAGATATATTGACTGCTTTGAGGGGCATGGCCGTTTCTAGAGCTCAAGGGGACATCCGAATCTGCTATGATCGAAGACCGTAGGTCGCGGGTTATGGCATATTCGGCATGTTCGGAGGTACCCCAGAGCCCTAGAAACGACTGTGTCCCGAAAATAAAAGCAGTCAATATATATTTCTATTTACTGGGGAAAAAGAACAGGTCTACTAGTAAACTTGTGTAAGTAAAATGAGCAAAATCCTATGTTTATATTATACATGGTCGTCTATAGAAGCATATATGATTTTAGACCAAAAGAAAATAACGAGGGGTGTTGGAAATAAATTGAATGTTGCGTGTTTGATTAAACATAATACATCAGAATGTGTCTGGTTTGCCTAATTACACGAGCTACTCTGAACTAATCCGTTTTGTTTCTAAGTGAAACGGAGAGTAGAAATCGTTAGAAAAAAAGGTGTAAAATTGAATGGTACACGGTATTTCCACATCTACTTTAGATCTTCGATTCTTCTGTGCAATAGGAACAGTACATCATTATGAACACCATGCATTGCCAGCGTATAGCATCAGACGGTATGGTGCACTACCAAGCTATGAAAACATAACAAAACAAACGAAAGATCAGGTCAGCGACCAAGGTGACAAAAATAAGAAGGGATGACAAGGGAGAAGAGGAGAGGGATAGAGAGGGAGAGAGAGAGAGAGAGAAGAGAGAGAATAGAGAGAAGAGGAGAGGGAAAGAGAGGGAGAGAGAGAGAGAGAGAGAGGGGGGGGTCTAGCGAAAGGGAAAGCGAGATGGATGGTGAGGGAGAGCGAGAAGAGACAGAGCGAAATGGAATAAATAAAGAGTCAAAATAAGACAGATAAGACGGACAGAGTATGAGGAAGAGATAGAAAGAGATAGAGAGAATAGAGAGAAGGGAGGGAGAGAGAAATGGAGGGGGGGGGGTAGTCAGGTAGTATTAGGTATGTACGCAGATAACCTGAGAATTTTTTTAAACACCGATCTTGGTAATAATAAATCTCACCTCAGCTCCATCGGGCAGTAACATGTACATGTACTCTAGTATTTCTGACAAGCCTGAGACATATGGATTTATCAATTTACTTGTAAATGTGAACGTGATATCGCATCTTCATGTTTACTTCTGTAACATGACTTTATTTTTCCTCAGTTATATGAGCTACACACAGCCCAAGGAGAAATGTAATGTATATTCGTGTTCGTTATCGGATCGAACACTTATTTATTTCCTTTCACCTCCCCAGACCGACTACCAATTGACATCATGCGTACATCTTGGATATAACCCCCCCCCCCCTTACCAGGAAACTAATAGGGGAACTAACATGGTCAACACAATCACAAGAAAAAAATAAATAGGGGAGGTTGTGGCAAAATCACCAATCATGTACACGATAATGTGAGGACATTAAAATCTTGAAAAATATCGGGTTCCCGGTACAATTAGTGTCACCCCCATCGAACATATTTGATGTGGTCGGCTTTCTCGATCTAACTTTATAAATCGAAAAGATTTAGCCAAATTAAAAGAGAACAATTGAACTTGTAGCTTAATAATTGTCTGTCCTCTTTCATAATTATTCCTTTCGTTCGAGCTGTAAAAAAAATGTCGGACAGTGTGCAAAATGGATCATTATTAAATGGCATATAAGCTGATGTACTGTCTATCGACATGACGAATGTTGGGTTCAAGTACTTCATGTTTAAATGTTATACAAATTTTGTCTTACACATAATGCACAATGGACATGGAAGGGGTGGGGTAAATAAAAGCTTGAGGGGACTAAAACATAGAGTTACGTGACTTGAATAAGTAAGCTATAAGTCTGTAAGCCCCAACGACATTCTACTACTCTGTATGGTAAAGCTGTTGTTATACATGTATGAGTTTATAGACGATTGAGTGCTGTACACATTGAATTTTTACACTTTCAACAACTCTGGAAGGAAAAAAAGCCTTCATCTCCATGGGAGGCAGTTTGTTGAATAAACATACGTTAATATTTTGTTTACTGTTTAAAACAAACTTTATAAGATGAGAATGTGCGTGTGTTAATGCACATTATTTGTTGTTATCTATTTTGGATTTATTTGTGTCCCTCATTATTTTGTAATACTCGAGACCCTTTTCATTACATTACGTCTATTATATTTATTTTGATTTGTATTTTCACATATTTTTTTCTTTAGCTACGTCATATACCTTCCCTATCACTTTCCCACTCTAACATGCTAAGGTCGTTCTTTCAATTTCCCCACTGCGAATGTCTTTCTCTCTCTCTCGTTCGATAAAATAACATGTCCCATGTGAAGGATGCATGTCTACAAGCCGTGAAGAAAGTTCACCTTCCTGAAATATCATCAGCGCGTCCTGTACCACCAGAGTTCATCATGCCACTCTAGCATCCAAAAGCGCGCATCCCACTACACCCAACACGGATCATATGGGGTCGTATATAACCTGAAACCCTAACACCTATCAAAAAAATAAAAAATATCCGTCACAATATAGGGTTAGGGTTAAGTTTAGGTTATCTGATCATTATTCCTGCACATATTATACAAATATACAATGACAATCGAGGATCTGGTTAAAACTATTCGCATCGAAGGAACATCACATAGTACTATTCTCTCGAGGGCCATCGGCCCGAGAGAGAATAGTACTATGTGATGTTCCTGAGTGCGAATAGTTTTAACCTGTTCTGAGAATGAGTCATTGTATATTTGTTTTATATCCCTTCCACTATAATACCATTCCTTTTAATTTTTTCAATGAACAAAATTATATAGTCTATGCTTACCTTTCTTCTGGATCCAATAAGTACAAGTACTTACAAAGCGCCCGTTTTTGTTCGAGCACCGACGAAAAATCTTGCGAGCGCTGAATCGAGTGATTTGATGTCGATCTCATCACAACTCACACCATCAATTTGTGAACAAAATTCACGGAATATAGATACAGCATACTTAATTTGTTTCTGAGTATTAACGCTGTCAGTCGTGTTCATGAAATCCACAATTTCCTCGTCATTATACTGCTGAAATCTTCCATTATTACCATTAATCTGGCAACTAGTGGAGGCAGCCATTTTGTCTGTTTACAAACAAAAATCAGCTGTTGCGCACCTGGTCAGTGCAGCTCGCCGAAAGTTTTTTCCGCATGGCAATGCGCGCATGCAGTGGAGAATTCAGGTAAAAGCAGCAGAGTAGCACCGCTCGCGCAACTCGCGCAACTCTGTGAATAGGGGGGGGGGGGGGGTCGGAAAAAAAACGTATAGTCCAGTTTTCCCTAGGGAAAAAAATGTACTATGCGTCGACGTCATGAAGAAAAACGAACTATTTCTTGAGAAACGTTTTTCTTAGTTAAACTATTCTTTTTCTCCTTGTGTACACTCTCAATGCAAACAATCTTAGATAAGGGATATAAAGTCAACTATAATTATGAACTGACATGGCAGAGATCGAGTGGTCTACTTGATACATCTTGAGATTGTTGTTAGGCCAAGGTTCGAGACCCATCTGGGACAACTTATGCCCTCTGTTAATTGCTTGATAGAAAAAATATATTGTGCCATTTCACACAATGCAAGCAATGTGTGACGAATATTGGTACTTGGTAGGAAACAATCATTTCAATATGTTTAACGTATTGTTAAATGTTAATGTTGCAAATTGCAAAGCACAGAAAACAACATCAAAATGGAAATACAATGATATGTTTGCGTTGAAAGGTATTTCTTATTAATGACAAGACAACTGAGTGAACAATTGTCTATAGCTTTCAACAGAAAGTGTATCCTACAATTTATGATTATCATTAGGTCAAGTCAAGATTTGAATATTAAAATATGCCCCCCCCCCCCGCCGGTATTCAAGGTAAAAGGGCGGTGGGTTGCGGCGGTTCCGGATACGCCATTGTACATTATTAAATCTGAGTGTCTCAACGCTGCAATACGAAAGTTCAAACCGTCCCCCTGCTCTTTTAAGATACTACTTGGACACGAACATAACATTTATAGTGAAGACCTGAAAGCTTTTCTCTGTCATTTCTACCCTACACGTCACTCTCTATCAGTGGGTTAAATGCAATAATGAATGCAAAACCTTTATGCACGTGGCCGATCAAAGCTGCACCTTGCAAAACACATTGCAACACTTCTTCACTTAAGACGATCAAAACTAGATACTCGTATTCTTTCCTAAGGAGAAATTAGTTGTTCCAAAGTTAATAGTCATATCCCCAAAAATTGGGAAAAGGGTATATCTGCAAACTTTGCGAGCTGATTATCACTATATGCCTCTCTGCTTATAGTCATATGCGTTAGTCAGTAATGTTCGGTTACCTAACATTGGCGAAAAGGGGAAATTGAGTGCCTTATTTTCCTAGGAAATAAAAGACGATGCCTGGAAGTAAACTAACATTTCCATGTCAGGATAGTTGGATTAAAGTGATTTGAACGGGTTGGATCAGCTGTCGTATCTATCTCTGACATGCTATTTACCCAAACACTCACCAAATTCAATTCTAGCACTTATTTGAGGCGAACCTGTGAATACGAGATATCTGACTTGGCGGGAATATATCTCTCTTTTTTTTATAATGTAAAAACGCCATAACATAGCGCTTGTATTTTCACGGTACTATTTTATAGCGATGTATGTTCCTTTACCCATCCGAACCTAGATCATATTTATATTGTTTGTGAAGAGCTACAGTTACTCTTCACAGTTATCCATAAAGAATATGCACCCTTTTTGCATCAGATAATAAACAAATGGGTTAAATTATAGATGTTAAATCACGATAATAGTCTATATTATAAAAAATTAGAATCGCCTGTCTGACTAAAGAGTACGAAATACAACGGTGTGACATTGTAATATGTTTTTGCAATACATCGTTTTTTATTTTTATGTCATTTTCATTTGAAATATAGCGCTAAATAAATTATTGCTAACGAAGAGAATAATTTCTGCATTTCAAAACCAGATTATTGTCGCTTTCTCACTCTCACTTTATTCGGCATGTTCGGTGATGGGCAAAACCGCAGATCATTTTGTCCTACCAATTTCTTAACCCGAAACCTGCACCAACCCCTTTCAACATGTTCAATAAAAATTAATCCCCGGGTAAATTTGTCAATTTATAGCCTCAATAATGGATGACTTTAGAAAAGAAAACCAAGACATAATAATGGATATCTGTTAGGTCTAGGCATGTCTGACTGATAATAGACTGGTATCGATTTGTGTGAGCCTGAAACACAATCCCTTGGAGCAATTGCAGCGGAGAAGGGGTCGATATTTAACGGGTTGCTGGCGTAGGGGCTCCTATCAGAAGTGAGTGATCACAGTATGAAATTTTGCTTGAAAGTGTACGTAAACCTACTATTTTTCATTCGCCTAATTTCATGAAATAATAATATATAAATCATAACAATACTAGAACCGGTGTCAATGATTGAACAACGAAAAAAAAACCCAAAACATTCATTGGTATCGAGATAAATGAAAATTGGTTTGAAACAAACATGTAGCCTCTAAATCAAAATAATGGCTTTCATTTGAATTAATTCCCTTTCTTTCCTTCTTTGATGACGTCAGCTGGTATACTGGAGTTTTGAAGTACATAATCAAATCAATGATTGTATTCATGAACTATTGATAGTATCACAGTCAGAGGCTTTTAATTAGTCTACACATAACTGAGCAGTATGTTTTTTGTTCCCCTTACTTTAGCTCCACCCCACCTTTTCACCCCATCCTTTGTCGAAATTTCGAGAGGAGAGATACAAAGGTTTTTTTAAAAGGGGTATGGAACTAAAATCTAGCAAAGGAAACGATGTTTGTGATTACATTGTTCATTCCTGCAGACTTTGTTTTTGATGCAAACATACATGTATATGGTTGTGTCGTGCAATATTTAGGGACTGTCCATCACAGGGCCGCATTACAAAGTAGTTTGGCAAGACGTTTTATAGCCCGCCACATTCAACCCAGGTGAGGCCTATGTAGAGATTCCATAATCATATACTCGCCCTATCAGGGCATAAATCTAATTGAATATCAAGTTGGATGAAAGTTTGCTCGAAAAAAGTGCTTCAAGCGCTATTTAAATGCTATATAAATGCGATTATTCCTTAAATAATTATGACATCTTGGAATCTATTCTGCTCTATTGTTCAAGTAAAATGGAAAAAAAAAGAGAGAAAAAAACAGCTAGACATAACGAAAGCGTTGCTTCCATCTTTCCCAACATTATCACCGCATTAATAATGTACAGGGAGATTAGGAAGGGGGTAGATATATCGGCAGGGGGCACAGGTTGTTAATAGTCTTATCCTCTTGATCCTAAGCCTATAAATTGTACACAATCGGAGGGGATTAGGAGTAGCTGCTCACTTTCAGCCAGCCAGGACCTTGCTACATGAGGCTGAACTAATACCTTTATGTTTCTTCCTCGAAGACACTCCAACGTTCGTCTTCTTTTGAAAGATGGAAGGTATAGCTTCAGGCCACGGGTCGATACTGCACACAGCTTGCAAACAAACGGCTAATGGGGCCCAACTTCTAGACGTTTTATTCCAAAGAAAAGAGCAGACGGGTTGCATTGGGAGAAACCCAAACAATTAGTGATCGTTATAAAGTATGCTTACCTTTTAGATTTGAATTACAAACAGGGAATAGCATTAATCATGTTAATGAAATATACTGAAAGGGGGAGAAATAGAAAAAAAAATAACACAACATAATGTTTGATATTTCAAACATAAAGAAAAAATAATAAGTTGCTGTACTATTATACTTTCCTTTCTTACATGGTCACACGTAATAATAAAACATCAATTAAAAGAAAATTCATAGAACTTATAAACTGCACATCTTGTCAAACATAACGACATCTTTTCGCAAGTATATACTTGGGTTGCTATAAGAATGAAGGTACGAGTACTTTTTCTTGTTATGTATCGATTGCCTATACAGCTATCCCTCATAGTGCATTTTGAGATCAAATCCCTAAAGCTTTATACGGAGAAGTATTTTTTAAAAACAAAATCAAGGCTCTCTCTGTTTTTGTGTGTGTGTTTGTTTGTTTGTTTGTTTGTTTTGTTTTTGTTTTTTGTATTTTTGCCCTGCAACACATGCAAGGCCAAGATAATCATGTATGTTATGTGATACAACATATAATGCTATTTGTTCTAAATATTCAACTCTAGCTCTAGGGCAAAAACTTTATTCAATTTCGATTTCAATGGGGCAAGACGTCGACAATGATTACCGTAGCTGCAAAACCTCAATTTTCATTTTCTTAAAGAAGTGGTAACTTAAAAAATGTACGCTTGTGCATGTCATCGAACTGGGATCAAGTATGTAGAATGACGAAAGGGGTTTAAGAGACATAGTTTGGAATTGATATAAGTGTGTTATAATGTGACTTCATGTATTTAATAGATCAAGTCCCATCTAACATGACATGAATGTTATCTGGCTGGGTTTAAAGTCGAATTGATCTAGATTCCATGCCCGGGATTCGGCAAATTAAAGACGAACCGTGACCCCATTTTATGTGAAGCATCCAAGAAGACGGGAATGAGAGTGATTCGTCTATTAGGCCTAATACGATTGGATTTTACATCTACGTTTAAATTACAACAATATTTATTTAGTTTTAGTTTTAAGTTTTAAAATAATCCATAGATGGGACAACCAAACAATCGCTCAGACGTGCTTCTGTCACAATTAAAAAACTCGCCGTAAAATCGTCTACTGATTGTATGAAGTAATTTGCGAGCCTGTCAGTGCACATTTAAATTAGTGTAGTAAAAATGAAATTTCGTACGTAATTAAAACAAAAGATACATTTAGTTCAAATACACTACAACCTAAATTATTTTTATTTTGATAGAGTATGTAATTTAGAGTGAATCTCTCAAAGTAGTCCAGCACAGATGAAACGTCTTCTACACAAATTAGTATGACAACAAATGTTTAAAAACATCCCAATACAGATTATGTAATATTATGCCACATAATACAATTACCCTCTTATACCGCAGTAAAAACGTTATATCCTCAAGCTAACAGAGGACGAGGAATACATTTCTCATTTCTACTCTCTTGCCCAAACATTTTCTAGATGTGGAATCAGATCAATGTATTCCAGCTTATCATGTTTATTTAAAATTCATTGGGTTAATCCATCCAGTACTGAGAAATAAACAAACTTTTTCGTGCTTCGGAGCCCATAAAAGTAGCTTTCGGGTCGCACAAAGGCACAGCCAACACTGGTAGCTGCCATGTTGCTATTCTAATTACTGTTAATTACTCCCTCGGGAATACCTCATAAAAGCTCATGTTGGCGAAGTGCATATCGATCGCATGAGTCGATAGTCGATATGAGGCACATTTCGGAGTGGAATCGAAGTGCTTTAAAAACATGAAGCCTACATTCATGAATAAATCAGCTTTTTATGAATACAATCTTCAACCATAAAAGTTTCTTTCTACTCACGCTATTCAAACCAATCAAATATTTGAAGATAAGATTAATACAGTTTCTTAATCATGTCCTCTTCATTCTGATTTTATCAAAAGGGTCATCACCTGAAAGCAAGTGTCAAAATGAGGTCATACTGATATAATTTCCTACGTTGGGTTACTCTTAATACATCTGTCACCCTCGGACTATACGTCCATATTCATGACGTACGTCTTATTTAGAAATCATTAATCGAACCAAACGCTGGTAAGAAATGAGATGAAGAATGAAAATGATGTCGATCTTCAGAAATAAAACAAATTTATCTTCCTTTTTTTTTTTTTTTTTTTTTTTTTTTTTTTTTTTTTTTTGGGGGGGGTGGATATTCGCTACAGGCTTTTATAAACATGCTTTATATGAAAATATGATATATATATATATGAAGATAATTATATCATCCAAAAATGGAAATGGGACACCAAAACGTCAATGCCCTGCATGATCATATTGTATTATTTTGTTTGGAGCATCCTTGAATGTGATCGGGGTGTTTCACGAAGTCGTTCGTAAGTTACGAATGACTTTACGAACGTTTGGAAATATTATTGGCTGGTACGCTGTCTGATCGTATTGTCAATCATTTAGCCCAACCCTGCTGGAAGGAACACAGTGTCCCACAGTGTGAAACACAGTGTTGACACACTGTGAACACAGTACGAAATCATCTTTGCACTGTTGAATTCGAGCGTTTCAACACTTTGAACCACATTTTCACATTGTGAGGTGGTAAATTCACAGTGTGAGACCGAACGCCATGTGAACACTTATGTGGAAACCCATATCACAGTGTGAAATCATCACCACACTGTTAAATTCGAGCATTTGAACAGAGTCGACTATGTGAACACACTGTGGGACGCTTCGTTCTTTTCAGCAGGGAAGAATTGATGACCAGTCGTTCGCAAGGTTGTTCGTAGCTCGGTGAAACACACTCCAAGGATCAGAGAGCACCCCTGAATACCATGATATACCTGAAGTAAATCGAGACAGAAGCGGCGGATCCATTATGCAAAAGCAATGTCACTTTTGATACCAGCCCTTACTTGCTTTCTTAAACTCCATGCTATATGTTTCTCCATTATTGAAATTGAATCTAGCTGTAAGGGCTGAATGCTTCCAAATAGATTTCTTTCATTAAGAATAGAAGCGTGAGTTGACTATGATAAGCTTTATGGAAATAAAAATGAGACACAAGATGTAGAATATACGTGAAGACAAATGGAATATCGCATTTAAGGGTATGGAGTCGCGTCGAAAGAGGTTTGTAACCCGAAACAAACATCAACGTTTGGGACTGGTTATATTTAGACATTATCCTAAAGTTTCCCCAGGCAAAAAGTATGCACATATAACGTCAATAATGGTTTTGGCAATATTTCCAAATAGAGCTATTAGTTCATGTTTGCTAGACCAGGCTAGCTAGACGCATTAATATGCGGAGGGGTATCATGTTTGTCTCCAATGTTTGTCCGACGAATTTTCTCCGAATTTAAATCCCTGTCCACGGGATCATGCATAGCTTAATATTTTGTATTGAAAAATTGATATTTTTGTAATAAGTAACATACTGGGAAATGGTAACCATCGCAGAAGAATTATGTGCCGACTAATATAACTATTTAATGTTCGGTTAAAGAGCAGCGCTGCTTTAGAAAATGAAAAAGAAAAGTAAAAGAAAATACATTTAATTAAACTTATATATTAAGGCCACCGCACACCTTACGATTAGTCTACGAGTTGATTGTGTATTAAAACGTCATAACATAGATGTGGGTATTTAGAAAAAGAACATCATACTGTGCAGACTTCTAAATCATCGCACAAATACTTATGTGTTCAAATCAGTGACTATGTAACCTCCTTTTTAAAATAAAAGCGAATTCAATATATAATCGTAATGACGTCATAGCAATCGCACGATTGGCTACGATTTCAAACCAATTTGCCCTTTACTCCTAAATAAAGGCTTGCAATTTTCCGAAATTCGATATCAGAATTCTTACAGTTAATTCGAACCTCTAATGATAAGATTTTATTCTTTCATACTTTCGGAAAGTAAGCAAAATGCGATTTGTTCCAAAATCGGATCGTAGACCAGTCGTAAGGTGTGCGGTGGCCTTTATGCATTCGAATATCAGTGGAAATGATGTGGAATACAAAGCAAAAGTTCTGTTATCATAAGATCTGCCTTCTAAATAAATGATACATTTATATATTAATGTCTTTCCTGCTTTGAAAGTGATTTAATTGGAAAGGGGAAACAAAATAATTTCCACAAATCATTAATTCATTAAATTGAACCGCGATTATACACCGCACGCTGTCAAGGCCGCAGTCCCTAGTCCCTAACCACACTAAAAAAATTAGCATTATTCAGGAACATAACTCATTTTCGAATTCTTAGATAACTATAAATGACTCAAGAAAGCGGTATTCACTTTTAATATACTGAATACGAATTGGAAACGTGTGAAAAAGCAACGAACAACACATCCATCCTTAAAATATGTTCCTCATGTCCATCCAAGTCATATGTGAAGTATTGTCTATAATTTCGAGATACTTCAAACTGGATCCAAGTGAAATGAGTTTTTAATAACTGTCACCTGTCGACATGGTCGACAGGAAAGGAAGGGAGAAATTCATTTCGGACACGAGTGGTCTAACGAGTGACCTCCTTCCTAATACGAATAGCCTCCATCGGACGGCGTTCTGCGAAACAGTTCCAAATAAAGTCATGCATGGAATTAACAAACGATTCAACAGGGCAAACTCTTTATTTAAAAGTCATAAACATGTAGTTTTTCATATAGTATGTCTGGCTTCCATAACTCATAATCCCTGCCGTTATCACCAATCTCTTTTCAGATAATCTTTGATATTTCGAAACTTTTATTGAGAGTTCTTAAACGTTTTGAAAAAAAAAACGAGCTAATTTAGCTCCTTATACTTTACTAAGTCTCACCCATCACTGCTCTTGCTTAATTATCACAAAATAACTTTAGACCCGATTTTTCCACTCATAATTTATGCAGCATATATATTCGTCTTTATTACTGTTTCACCTGTCTGGTATTATTCAAACAACTTTTAGACTTGAATATTGGTTAAGCCCTAACCGTTTTCTTTATAGTGAACTTCAAAATTTCGAATAGGTGGTATAACCTTGGCAACATCTCATAAGAGTATATCTCGTTGACCTATCCACCTCTAAATCTAGTAGGTGACTTTATAAGGTGACGTACAACACCTCTTTAAATGGAGCACCCTCTTCCAAGGAGATAAAGAGATCACAAAGCCTCCTAAAGAAGGCATCAAACTAATGACGTCAGCAGTATCATCCATTGCTCCTGGGCTGCTGTATGAATATTCATGAGCTACTTCATACAAGTCTCAACTCTGACTAAAGAACACCCCTGCATGAAGTAACAGTGAGCGATTAAATGTCACTTTTCATAATGAAGATCACTGCCCTTAGGGAGGAGGGGTTAGAGAGGGGTAAAGAAAGAGGTCGAGTCGTATCTAAATGGACAACAGCCCCCATCCGTGATTTGAGATCGTGTTACTAGGATAATAGGAGTATTTTGGTGATAACACGGCTTGGCGTTTCGCGCCTCACACCCACCGTGAGGCTTCATGGGATGAACCGGGAAAGCTCCGGAGGGGGTTCCATGGAAACGACGTACAAAGAGGAAATCATAATCCCGTATTCTCATCATCTTACACCCATTCCATCCAATATGTAACTTATACAGCGACATAATGTAATCGCTTTTCAGAAAAAGTTTCGCTAAATTATTTGAATGTTTTTGCCAGTCAACAGCAACAACGGTGCCAAATATGATTTTGTACGGCTCTGCTCATTTTTCTAGCATAAATTCTTCGAATATAAGTGAAGCGACTTTATTAACTTATATTAGTACAGCTTCCTCTTAGATGGATTCATGAAATTCCTTTTGTACAAACTCACATATTCACAGTTTACCCAAAGCAGTATATTATTATCAATTATTTACAAATAATAGAGTAGACTGAGAAATGGGGGGAAAAAAAGCAATGTAAGATTATCGCAAGTGGCTCAGACATCACTTAGTAAACACCTCACACCGAGACATAACACATTAGATCGATACGCCCACTGCATGAGACAAATGAAATATATCATTTATATTCATCACACCACAAATACAACTATTAATGACCGTTAACCAATGCGTATGGAATAATTATTTGAATTAATTCCTCTTGAGGGAGTTATTATCCTCACCATAAAACCGTCCTTGAATATTTCTCTCTTCCAAATGGTTATTGCATATTACCAACATTATTCAAGTCCAACACTCCCTTTGGGCAACATCCGATATTCTTCAAAATAGAAATCGCAAAATTAGCAAATCGAGGAATAAAATGTATATCTCCTTTAATAGGGCCCCAGGGAATAGGTAAAATATACGTCTAGGTGAGGAAAATAATAACGAGAGAGAACCCCCCCCCCCC
>CALNVZ010000218.1:654114-666558 GCA_940671915.1 Paracentrotus lividus | reverse complement strand
ACAAATATAGGACCCGAAGCGTAACCTCATCCCCTAAGGATGATTCAAAGTCACCGTTTTCATATCGTTTATTCTCCTTGTCAATTCTACTGAAACTCAATGATGTTATTTGTCTTGTTATTTCCCATCTTCCCATATCTCTCACGGAACCGGACTTCCAAAGAAATAGGAATATGGATTACGCATGCGCATAATTAGTGTCACATGTTCTCCCCTGGTGTGATTGCAGCCTTCAACTTTGATTCCATCCTTATAGCCAGGTCACACCAATGAAATCGACTCCAAACCAACCACTAGCTTGCCATTCGTGGTAATGTAATATTTTGATGTCAGTTCGGAGTTAGTTTCACTGGTGTGACTTGACTATTAGTCGGTCACGTGACTCTTGTCATATCCATCATAAGGGCAATAGACGATGATATTGACCTGGTCTCGATAAGATGCCCTTGTCTCGGGGGAGATGGCGAAGGTTTGTCGATGGAAATCAGGACTGCCTTGGCGAAGAGGGATTATCCCTTGAGCCGATGGATTACGAGACTGTTGGGATTACGAGACCGAGATGTGGGCTTCTTGATCCCCAAGTGATCTTGGAGGGACGGATTAATAGCGATGGGATAGAGTCATGGCCATCTTATGTCATCTCGGAATATTTGAAGCCAAAATACGAAAAAGCAATGGCAATAGATTACGACTTTCTTTGGGAGTGGAAGTAGATTTAGGATTTTATACAAGAGAAAAGCACACTTAGTGAGCCAAAAACTAGATATCACGTTATGTGTCATAACGATGATGATGATGATGATAATAATAATGATAATGATGGTGGTGGTGGGGTGGTGGTGGCGGTGGTGGTGGCGGTGGTGGTGGTACTGATGTCTATGGTGACGTTGCAATATTTTTTTTTATTTGTTTATGAATTTAAATAAGGTGAAATAGTTATTTGAAGAACGAAAAATGTCTTTCTGAATCATAAAGTCACTCTGTTGAAGTTGAAGTTAAACCGACCTCTTCTGAGAGTCAGAAGAAAGTTCGATTATTCAACAAAAAAATATTGTGCCTCTCTTCCTCTGCTCAGACATGTTAGAGCCAATCCTGTTGCATCAATTACTGAGAATGGTATGATACCAACATGGATTATTAGAGGAAGTATCATCATGTCCCAAGGGCAGGTGACTTATATTTTTATTCAAGCTTAGTCCTGTCTGTCTACGCCTTGTCAACTCCTAGACGATGTGAATCAGTGCGCATCAAATACTTTGAAGATCAAATTTGTTTGTTGTCTTCTCTTGTCATGGAAACTTAAAGTGGTATCACAGAGACGTCTCCGAGACCCAAGACGTCTCCTAGACATCTCCGCGACTGAACAAATCTCATGTAGATATGAACATGACCGATTTTCCCGCGATCCATGAGATGTCGCCGGGACTCCGGGGAAGGAGTGTAAGACACCTCAGAGACGTCTCTGTGACTAGCTCAAACCCGTATCAAATCCGTCTCAAACCCGTATCAAATCCGTCTCAAACCCGTATCAAATCCTTCTCAAACCCATCTCAAATTAGTCCCAAACCCGTCTCAAGACAAGTGAGATATCACCATCAAATAACAATGCAGTGTCATGAAATATTGAAAAGTATATCGGTATGTAACTAGTTTTCAGTGAGAGGTATCTGATTCTTGATTCTGCACTTTCTCCTTCGAATATCCTCAGATCCTAATTCAATTAAAAAATACATTGCTTTTTCCCAATATTTTCAGCAATAAAAAAAGTTTCGATGCCATTTCTCTTTTTAATCCACATACATGTAACGTTGTTCCAACACCCCCCCCCCATATCTCATTCCATTCATGCTACTCTTATTTTACTTCGTACATCACTATCTTTACTACAAATATCGGCAATGTCATGTCAAGTGTAAGCTTATAGTAACATACCAAATCTTCTTGAAGTGAGGCATGATATAAACAATATATGTATGCCCTGTTACTTAAACAAATATGATTAATATTACGATCGAAATCAATCGTAAGTCTATGGTACACCGTGTACTAAGAGTTACGATCAATCGTAAGATTACTCGCATTTGTTTTATGCTACAGGGCACTTTACAGTGCTGCTCAGTTTGATTCTAATCAGAGCGTATGACAATCGGAAGTTTTGATAATCAGCGATCATTCTGGATTTGTTTGGACAATCGTGATTTCGAAAAACATTCACCCGTCTCTCAAAATTATTTCAACTGTCTAAGATAAATGTGAAGCGTCCATGAAAATAAATAAAGTTTATTTAAAAGTCAGATGAATGTCAGCAACGATCTTTCACTCATGTGTAACTTGTCGAAGTAAATGGTGCATAAACAAATACATAAATAATACTAAAAAAATCATGAAACAAAGATTATCAATACCGCGTGATACAAACCCACTCAATCACAGAGTGTATTACACTTACTATTTAGTAATATACATATAATTTATTCAAAGTAATGTTATTATCATCACACACAAATAAATAATCTTTATACAGTATGGCCTTAATACGAACAATCTTAGATCGTGCGCTTACGGGTCTTATAATATTTTACTGGATTAATTTCGGAAAGTCGAAAGATGAATACGCCTACAGTATCTATTCAACAAATAATCTTTTCTCATCCCAGTGCTAATAAAATAATGATGTCTAGGAAAAACCTCGTGGGCATTCCAACTAGCAACATGAACAATAGAAGTAGACACACTTGCAGATTTAATAATATAATCTGTCATCTATTGCGTGCCATGCCTCTGACAATGTGCATTCGATTGAATAGCTCTGGAATACCTCCAGGGGTGAAATGCATACCCCCTTTTTAAAATTTACCTTTCCAAATAAATAACGTCTTACTCGATGGCTGTCGGAATTCTAATTATATTTACAAACTCATTTCCTCATATTGATAAAGTTATGGTCACAAATGTCCCATTCGTACGGAGTTCTTGAGTTCGTTAAGATACGTAGATGGAGCTTATTTTCTTAAGGCTTTCGTATGACGTTCTTACGACGTTCCTACGATCCTTTTACGAAAGGAAGGTGTTTTTTGAAGTTGAATTCAATATTGGACAAGATCACCGACAAATCTTTGAATTTACGAACTGTCCACGAATGGCATGTGAACGGTAGCTTCGTACGGCCCTCTTAAGATGTTCTTACGAAGTTCTTACGAGTTTCTTACAAAATGGTCCGAAAATCTTTCGCATGACGTCCTTAACAGTTCGTAAAGGCTTTATGAGATGGATGTGTCGAGGGAGATACGATTAGAAGGGTTAATTGGGAAGGGGGAATGATATGGAAGGAGTTGGAATCACAAACTGTTCTTTTCTATCATGCAATATAGATGGCATGTGAGTCGCCTAGAGGATTGTTGGTTAAGACTGTTTTCATTATCTTTCATGCACGCTACTCCTACCCTCATCATGATCATCATCACTGCTCATAAATAAACACTCCATGACACGGACCGACTTCCACTTAGAACTTCTTCTTCTCCTTCTCCTTCTCCTTCAAAATTCTGAAATGAGGTCCGTATACACTGCCGACGTTAAAACAAGTCTGAATCCTGCTTATATTCACCAATTATTATTTATTAAAACGTATTAAACAAGGGCTGTGTTTCACCAAGACGTTCGTAAGTGAATGACTTTTCGAACGGCTGGTGATCAGTTCTTGTGCTCAAAGCACTCAAAAACATGTTCCATGCAGTCCTTCGTAAAGTCATTCACTTTACGAATGACTTGGGGAAATACCCCCAAGGTATCTTAGATTGACTTAAACTGGTTATCTTAAAGGCCCTTATACCTGCATAGAGTATTCTTGAACGGTATTGCTTTATTTTGATATTCGTTTCTGTTCAATATTTCACCGTTTTCTTTAAAGTACACACGCTTCGATCTGTCAGTGAGAACAGCTTATAGACTGAGTTTGATCAATAATGTGTACACACAAACACATGAGCAAGTCATGCAAACATATAAATAAGCATTTGATGATTGGTATGAGGATTTGAAATCAACATACTGTGGCTTAATCACTGTGCTCGTTCTGCAAGTTGAGCTATTTTTCTCGAGATCAACACAATTTAATATTTTTAATATTTCATGAGCAATACCAACGGATGATTAATGTTTTTTTTTTTTTTTTTTTTTACTTCCTCATTCACCTCGGGAGGTAAAATAACTATAATCCGAGAAATAGAATTGAACACACATCACAATTGAAATGTGCAAAGTTCATTTCCATTTGGACGTATAATAATTCTTACAACAAAAGAGCACAATATAATAATTAGAGAAGAGCGCACTTATGGAAAAAAAAAAGTTCTTGACCTCAAGTTTTGTACACTTTTGATTCCAGAATAAACTATTTCCCTCTAATCTTCAAGACATTTAAGTTTGCATTTGTATATTAACTCGATCAGACATTGTTTTATATAATAGGAAATTTCAAAACGGTATGTTATTCTGTCAACAAACAAAACATTATTTGAAAAATCAAATCGTTCAATGAGCATCCATTTTGACAATGCCTGTAGTCATTTTGATAGGTCTAATGCAAACTTGATCCTGACTTTCCTCGAAGGCATACTTGAACTTCCGGGGAAGAAAACGAAGAGGAAAAGGAAGACTAAAAGACGAGAGCCATATATACATATATATATATATAAGGAAATGTTAAACAGAATGAAAAGGAAGTAATGATGGCTAAGATCTTGTCAGGTTTCTGTCAACATGGTGGATTCAGCTTAGGGCCCATATTTCCAGCTGATGACCCATTTTAGGAATCATGCTCAGGAAGGGTTGAGACATGAAGATGACATTTTTTTGTATAAGAGTTATAATACTTCAGTAGACATTTTGCAGCCACCAGTTTAGAGGGAAGTCGGTATATTGTAATTTCCTCTTTAATATCATCCGCTAAAAGGGTGGCAGAGCATTTGCTTAAGCGACAATTGCACCGAGCTTTATTTCTCGTACCATAAAAGGTTAGGGTTAGGTTTGCGAGAGGGATTTATCAAAGGTTTAGAGTTAGGTGTTTGATATATGGTACAGTGTTAAGACCAGGGTTGAAATTATCATTTAATTGGTGTATTGAATTTATAGCGGAGAAGTTGGAGTTGTCGTTGGAGCAAATATCGGTACATAGTTAAATATCAAAAGGATGTTAATTGTGGCCACCCTTGAGGCTCTCAACACACAAATCATTAAGAGTTTGATTCTAAAAGGGATTACCATTAATTTTGTGTAACTTATGAGAAAGAGGTGTTTTCATCAGATTAAGGGCAAAGTGAACTAAAGGGTATATATATTGGTTGCTCGCAAAATGTAGGATTATAATACCTTTGTTCAAAACAGGTACTTATATAGACTTGAACAATATTTGCCTGATACCAAGAAGTCAATTTTCTTTAAAAGTGGATATACTCCCTTTTAGAACGAAACTCTTCATATATACCAGGCACCATAATGTGGGCAGGAAGCTTACATAAAGGGGATTTACTGAGCGAAGAATAAGAAAGAAGAAGAAATATGCGTTGGTTCATTCGAGCATGCTTTAACGGATGGTGTGTGAGCAAATGAGTAGAAGAGATGAAAAATCATGTTTCATGAAACGATAAAAAATTCCTACTTTTGGGACCAATTTGTGCATGAAATTTCGGAAGTAATTTAGCACCTGGGGCGTGGTTAATAAGGAGATATAATGGAAGGGTTAGGGGTGAATACTATATATTATTTGATAATAGCGATGGTGCGATGGAGAGTGCAGATAATGTGATGGGGAGAGTGAGGAGGGGAGAGATAAAACGAGCGAAATAAAACATGGGCAAATATAGGAGTAAGGAGGAGATGATCAGGATACGAACCCATAAAATTGAATGGTAGAGAGAAAGATTGAATGAGAGAGATGTAGAGAGAGAAATATAATGGAAGACAGTCAGAAAAAGACAATAAGAGAGAGAGAGAGAGAGAGAGAGAGAGAGAGAGAGAGAGAAAGAGAGAGAGAAAGAGGATGAGATAATTTTAAATGTGCACCCAAACGGTTCTCTTTGTCATGTTCATGGCGCCGAGTGTCTTTAACGAAATGAAACAATTATGTTATGTTAATCCGGTTGAGCAGTCCTTTTTAATTATCTAGACCTTAATGTGAGACAAACCGGTAATTAGGTGTTGATCTATTTGATGATGTGTCGCATGGTGTTCGGTAAAGACAGATGTGGTTCTCATCTATTATAATTGATGTACCAGCTTAGCTGTCAAGAATAGCTTCATCTAGCCGTTAGTTATAGAAACCTAGCAGTATTATTAATTCATCTCGTTTATTAACAATAGCCCTATTTTCACTGCCTCATTTATCTCACAGGAGTTTACATTCGTATTCGTCCTATTATTATTGTTCCTTGTGTTGTTTTTATGGAATTATCTTTAGAAAAAAATAGGCATCAGTTGCGTTGACTAAAATAATGATAAGTCATATAATGATTTAGGTTTTATTAACTTTCTGTGATATGACAAATTCACTAATTTTGCCATATATATATATGATATAAAGTGCGAAAAGCAAACTAAAAATAAATAACTAATATCAATGAAAATGATTTAAAGTGCCTTACAGGCAAGTTTCATACATTTATTCGCGTCACCTGCCGAGTAGTGCACTTGAACTATGCACGAATTGGAAACTCTATGTCAATATAAAGAGCTAAATTCACCCTCGTAAATAAAGTCATTAACGCTTTCAATGTTCATTTTGATTCGCGCACTATTCCATTGTCTTAATGGCTTACGATATTAAAGAGGCAATTGCCTTCCATACTTCGTACGATAATGGCCTGTCCATCGTAGTCTCTTAATTCAGGTACGATTCTGCTCTGATAGTTTAGTGAGAGAGTTTGATCAATGACATTTGTTCATTAACTTAGGATGCATTTCGTTAACAGTTTTTAAGTGGATTTTATTTAACACGTACCATTTTTTAAATCGATACCTATGTTATGTAATAATATTCAGTGATATTGAGACGATGTTATTGAAAAAAATGCACATTATGATATACTATCTATTCAGATCCTACTATGGCTAGGTGCTTTAACTGGAAACAGCTAATGGCATTTCGATTAAATCTAAAGCGGCAATATTCACAATACTGCCAGGTATCTGCCAATATGCAATTCGTTTACTTTGTTGGTCATTTAATGACACACACGTGATGATTATTGTTTGTTGGTCAGTTGGTTTTTATTTTCTTGTAAATATGTCTGAAATACAATTATTCCAACTTTAAAGAAAAGCGGAGAACATAGTAAAAACAAAACTCATGTAACAACTGGTAAGAAAAGAAGGCTGATTTTTTTTTAATTTATACGAGAATACTTTAATGTTTAAAAAGTAAAACCCACAATATTTTTTTTTTCTTTTTGTGTGTGTTAGTAATCAATACTACGAGCAGTAATCGTCATCTAAACAAACATTCATGTGTCACGTTGACGGACAATAATAATCATTGTCATCCTCTCACGCACAATGCCGTGGGATAGAGGCTATACCACAACAAGAAGTGATATAGAAAGAGTGTTATCTCGTGGGATGTTCGTTATTCAATCTATAGACCCGTTCCCACATTAGGAGGTTTGCATCTTCAAAATGCCTCCTATAGAAAGATTGCACTGTGTAGCCATGCTATGGTTATCTCTTGAAGCAGTGCCGTGATAGTGTGCAGTACCATATAAGCATCACGCAAACTTGCTAACATAGGACGCAAACATCCTCTTTTGGGAACAGGCCAGATATGAGTAAGTCAGACCTCTCAAGGAATGGCCTAATAGTTTGTTCAGGCAATGTAAACAGAGTTAGTGTGTGGATTAAGAAGGGTGATCTCTCTTCCAATCAAGATCGTTCTCGAGGGGGTAACTGACGGTATTCTACGTATTAATACTCGGTTATATTCTGTTATATTCACCGCGTGGTGGTATATTCTGTTATATCCACCGTGTGATGCCCGAACCTCATCGAGATGACTTGACTTTGGGTAGATAATCTTTCAAGAGGACGAGACGTAGATATAGCTTAGCTTGTAATCACGACTTTGTATTCTTCCTCTCCTTTCTTTTCAACTGATTCCTTTTTTGGTGGTTAAAATCCTCACTCCATATTCCGAAGAAGTGATATCATGTTCAATGGTATTTCTTAAAGCTGTTCTTGTTTTATTCTTATTTTTTGGTCCATTATACCAATTGCAATGTAAATGACTTTATACTATGTAGCTTATCTAAAAAAAAAAAAAAAATAAAAAAATAAAAATAAATAAATAAATAAATAAAAAATAAACAAATAAAAAATATAAATACACACAATAGTATACATTTGTTTACACACACACACACACACACACACACACCACACACACCCCCCCCACACACACACCCTCTAGATATCCCCACATTAACTTATTAGTAGTATCACTATGCCAAGTGTATATTATACTGTAAATATCACGATGTGCTATCTACGGTAGATGTGAAACTAGCACAATACAGTTTTGGTCGAGACAAGTTCTTTTCAAGGTTCTTAACTTCTCTCATTTCTCTTTCTCTCTTTCTTGCACCTCTTCTCTCTCTTTATATCTATCCCTCTATCTTTGTCTTTCTCACTGTCATACTTTTTACATGTATATAATTATGTCTCTTTCTACATTACTCAATTTCTTGAAGTGGCGGATGCAGGCGGGGAGGAGGGGACGTTCTCTATAGTTTTTTTTAAAGGAAATTTTGGCTCCCCCTTTACCCATTCTCCCCTCCTTGATATACCACTGGTGTGTGTGTCTCTCTCCCCAATAAATCCAACTCTCTTTCCATTACTTGCGTCCATACATTAGAGGAAGCCTATATCACTACACCTATATAGGTGACGGCGTTGAATGGATGTTTGCGATCATGATTATGAGTGATAACGACTTCTTATTTCCGCATTGGGATTTCGTGGGTCTAGTTATGATAGCATCACTGTTATCATTTTGACATGACAGGGGAGTGAATAGCAGGTTACAATTTGATGTTACACTTTCTGATGCAGATGCTGGAACATTATTTTTAAAAGAAGAAAAAAAAAAACAGGATGAGAGAAAAAGAAAGAGAGAAGGAATGGATGGACAGGGAAAGAGATGTAGATCTATATAGATATCTTGAGAGCTGGATAAATTCTGACCACATGATTGAGCAAGGCAGAAACAAAGAGACAGAGAGAGAGAAATAAAAGGAAGAGAAATATAAAGAAGGGAGAGAGAAGATGGAAAAGAAAGAAATATGTTAAAAATCTACAGATATTCAGGTAGAGTAACAAAGTTAAAAGAAAAATAATAAAATATATAAAAACATAAAACCACAAATAGAATGAGATATGTAGAGAGGAGGAGAGATAAAGAAACTGAGATACGGAGAAAATAAAAATAATCAAACCATATGAGGCATTATAATATTCATGAAGCGGAAGGAGAATATCATTTAATTATGAGCGGCAGAGGAAAGAATATACTTCCATCCTAAATTAAGCTGACAGAATGATATCATCCCTGATTTCCCCTGATATGATGGCATCAGAATGTTAATGGAAGTGGGAAAAGGGGGCTTGTGTCAACCGGGTCAATTATTAGGCCAAAAACATTTACTTGTCATAATTCCACGACCAACATCCCACAGCGGTTTTTGCTCTTTCTCGTGAGGCGCGAGATAAGAGGGTGAGGGTGGCTTACATACGTCCGGCAAATTTAAGAAGCCGATTTATACAATGCCCCCAAAACCTGTTCACGGAATGGCATAAAGAGAACGAGCAAAATACAAAAAACCAAAAACAAAACATGAATAACTTGTTCTACATCAATCATCTCATCGTAATTGAAAGGAATGATTGGTTTTCAGATATTTAAATGATTCGGCTTTGTCACCCTGACCTGATTTTGAGTCTTAAACAGAATATTAATATTTTTAATCCCCAAGGGATATAATCACAATCACTCTCTCTGCTTTAGTTTGTTTTTTTTTAAATAAAATGATCGTGACAGCACATTTCGACAAGCAGGTTAATGTATACAATGTAAAATCTTTTTCATTCTTTCAATCATTTTGAAAAAAAAAAAAATAAATAAATACTTTTTTAATCAAATGCAACTCTGGGATGCATTTGTTTTACATCTACTAGGGGAGAATATTCACAATAGCAAACCACTTCTGAAAAACAAATGTTATCAGTATTAAACCAAACAGATTAAACGATCTTGGCATAACGGAAGATTATGACTGACAATGTATTTCACTATATCGTTACCTGTAATTATTATTTCAATATGATGACATCATTATGTACCCCATCCTACAATGCGTTCAAATGCATCTATTAATTCACTTAAAGCTCTTCGGTTTTTTTTTTTTTTTTTTTCTTTTTCGGAACAGCTGTAATATTATTCCCGTGTCGTGTGACAACTTTGTTTGGATTGGGCTAATAATCTTCTTCTCTTTTTGTTAAGAAGAGAGGAAAGAAGAAATAAGGATATTACATTTAGTTCGTATGTTTACATGGCCTCATTTCGTTTTCATATGCATTAAATAGTTAATTTTCAATTTCACGTTTTCCTCGAAGGGAGGAGGTGGGGGGTGGGGGCTTTAAAGTGGCAAGTATTGGCTCTTCTTTATGGCTTCATACAATTTGAAAATTGATTGATTGATTTTT
Source organism: Paracentrotus lividus (assembly GCA_940671915.1). NCBI lineage: Eukaryota > Metazoa > Echinodermata > Echinoidea > Camarodonta > Echinidae > Paracentrotus > Paracentrotus lividus. The sequence goes on along the minus strand of CALNVZ010000218.1, from coordinate 655,809 downwards.
TATTTGTGATAAATGTTTGCTTTATTTTCACTCTTTTCCCATATTTGAATACCATTATTATGAACCAACGTAAAGTTCATTATTTCAAATTTAATTATTTTGGAAAACACTGAATTACTAAGTATAATGAAGCAAATTACCCTGAAGACAAACACCTATTATTCTTCCATTAAAGTATGTTACACATTTACATCGATATCTATAACAATAAATCACTGGAAGTGCAATAACATGCATCTACATTTTAAATGCTGTTACCCTCCCCGCCGCTCAGCTCACATTCAGCATAGGCAGCCTGAACCTCATTTGTTTTGAAAAATGGTCTTGCCAAAATGTGGTGTCAATTTTCACGCTCGATTGAGATGAGTTGCCTTGCAATGTACCTAAAAAGGGAACCCAAACTTCATCATCAATTCATTTTAAACGGTCTATGCAGTTGGAAGTTGTTGACGTTTATAATCACTGAATGTGCAACTCTATCAATTGTATGTTGATCATTCCTTTCAGTCACCAATGTCAACGGCATCACTGACCCCATTGTTATGAAAATTATCTTGCTAAAATTGTGTTGATGCACTGTCGTCTTCTTACATTATCATGGGAACTGGAAGGTTTCTCATGGGATTGTCGTGACCAAGTAACGTATGTTGAAATTGCTGGGATGGTGAAGAATTATAAGGACAAATAAGTAAAAATTTCCAACCGCTACGGTGACGATTGCTTTATCAACATCATTTATTTTAAGTTCACTGGAATGCTTTACTTAGATTTGAGTAGGAATCTTTTGAAGCAGAACTCATCTCAAGGAGCATGAAAGAGAAACCTATCAATATTTGCGAGACAATTTCAAAAATGGGGTTCAGAGATGCATGATATTGATGAGCCTGAGAGAGGTATCATTAGAATGGTAATGAGTCTGTACTTTTCAGTGGATATTAATTTCTTAATCACCACTGAAATATTCTTGAAGTTATTGATGATCAAAGTTGGGTTTCCTTTCCATGGCACATATTTTTCACTACAAACCATCTCAAGGTGCATGAAAGTTGATCCGCAACATTTTTCAAGACCTTCATCAAAACATGGGGTTTAGTGATGCGTGACATTGGTGAGATGAGCGAGGTATCATTAGAATAGCATCGTTGCGCTTTACAGTGATATAAATTCTCATAATCACATTGGAATATTTTTGAAATTATTGTTGATCAAAGTTGGGTTTCCTTTTTTCGGAAACACCCTGTAGAAGATTTTTAACCCAACCTCATTTTAAAAATCAAAATTGCATACTTATATATATTTTGTTGAAGTAAAAAATACTGTAAAAATAATGAAAACGATTTTTTTTCATGTTTTATAATAACAATTTCTACATTAATGACCCTATATTATTTAGACCATTAATAGATAGCCGTTATAATGTAAAAACTACAATATATACGATAGAGCCCACTTTAAATCTAAACAAACAAAACTTTAAATGAATATGACATATTTCATTTCAGATGAGAATAGGAGGAAACAACCCCGCGGGTTTCGTGACATTACTTAATTAGACCAATTTCTGATCGACAAAGAAAGCGCTAGAGTCAGAATTAAAAGAAAAAAGTGTTAATAGTGACGTGTTGAACTGACGTGTTTTTTTCGTAGTTGTGGAATTGTATTACTTGTTTTCTTTGGTTAGTGTTCGGTGGGTAA
>CALNVZ010000218.1:564714-654089 GCA_940671915.1 Paracentrotus lividus | reverse complement strand
CATCACCCTCATCTCAAGGAGCATTGAAAGATAAACCTATCACAATTTTGCGAGACAATTTCAAAACATGGGGTTCAGAGATGCTGATATTGATGAGCCTGAGAGAGGTATCATTAGAAATGGTAATGAGTCTGTACTTTTCAGTGTATTAATTCTTAATCACCACTGAAATATTCTTGTAGTTATTGATGATCAAAGTTGGGTTTCCTTTCCAGGCACTATTTTTCACACAAACCATCTCAAGGTGAATGAAAGTTGAACCACGCACAATTTTCAAGACCTTATCAAACAAATGTGGGTTTAGTGATGCGTGACATTGGTGAGATGAGCGAGGTATCATTAGAATAGCAATCGTTGCACTTTACAGTGATATAAATACTCATAATCACCATTGGATATTTTTGAAATTATTGTTGATCAAAGTTGGGTTTCCTTTTTTCGAAACACCCTGTAAAAGTAACTATTTTAACCCAATTTTAAAAATCAAAATTGCATACATTATATTTTGTTGAAGTAAAAAATACTGTAAAAATAATGAAAACGATTTATTTTTCATGTTTTAATAATAACAAACTTCTACATTAATGACCCTATATTATGACCATTAATAGACCATTTAAATAGCGTTAATAAACTACAATATTACGATAGAGCCCACTTTAAATCTAAACAACAAAACTTTAATGAATATCGAATATTTCATTTCAGATTGAATAGGGGAAACACCCCGCGGGTTTCGTGACATTACTTAATTAGACCAATTTCTGATCGACAAAGAAAGCGCTAGAGTCAGAATTAAAAGAAAAAAGTGTTAATAGTCGTTTGACTGTCGTGTTTTTCGTTGTTTAATTGTAGTATTGATTTTCTTTGTTAGTTCTCGTGATGGTAAGACTCGTGGTTAGTAAAAATTGACAACGATACACTTTTTAGTCACTATAACGGGCCTTTTCAAAATGACATCACCTCGCTGATAAAGTGACACCACTAATGTATGGTCTAATTAATCATCTTTTAATATCAGTCCTTTGGCTGAGATAGTGTTAATATACATGCCAATTAATGATGCGTGTTTTGTTGTGTATGTGTTAAGTGTACAATGCTTGTATTTCACATAGAAGATAATTATTTTATGATGACTTGAAACCCGAATAACAATTGTCAAGACATGATGTGTGATAGCCAATAAACATCACTTTGTATAAATTTTATAATCACCATGGTAATATTTTTTAAATTATTGATGATCAAACTTGGGTTTCCTTTTTTCTGGGTCACCCTGTATAGTAAGTATATTGTATTCAATGTTTGTTTAATAACAGCACGTAACTAACATCTCATGCTGACACCTAACCACCACTGTAAAAAGATATATCAAGTCGATTTTTGAATCTAGGCTGAAGGTTATTCGTTTGCATTTAAAATTTTATTTCAAAAAAAAAATCTACATACACTTTAAACGTATCACTTTCCTCCCCATCCACATGTACGTGATATCGCAAGATACGATGTATAGTCAATTTTAAAACATGTTTCGCAATGGAAACCTAATCATGTCAATTGGTTTTTATTGCGTCTATACATTGGATAACAATTGGCAGGGAAGAGCAGATGGACAACAAACAAACCTGAACCCTATCACTTTCCTATCAACCCAACGAGGTAACCTACAAAAAATAACAAAATAACTCCCAGCTGACCTAGGGACATTTGGTCTGAAAATAAAACCGTTTAAAATTACAGCAGCGAGAACCGATATGGCGCGGAGTTTTTCCAACAAAATTGGAGATATACAATTTCATCAGAAATGACACAAATTGCTCAGTCGGGAGAGAAAGAGAACTAGCCGTGAGCGTTGTTGATTAGTTGGGCATTCTGTATATTTTGATACTGTTTTGACCAAGGACTACATCATGATATTATTGGGAATACAAAACAACGACACTAGCAAATTAAATGTGTGGGTCGAGATTGAGCCCACTCCACTATCCAAGTGGATAGATAATTGAAATAAAAATCTACAAGGTTATATGCATGAACCTGTTGTGAGATGTGTAGCAGTTTTATTATTATTATTATTATTTTTTTTTTTTTAAACAAAGCCTGATTTCCAGAAGAGCTCGATAACATTGGTTCTCAAGTAAAAATAATGAAATATAATAGGAGGTATATATGTACAAATTATCCAAAGTGAAGTCTAAGTAACATTTTTTCTTCTAAATAATAATGAAAATAATTTGAAAGTTCACAACAATATTGTTGTCACCATTTCCACAATCATGGCAATACGAGTTTCCTTTTCAAATTTTGAATTTGCAGAGATATTATCAAGCTATTATAATGAATCATCTCTATGGTTGATTAGATACTAACCACAGGAAAGGCTCTTGATACATTGGTCATTTCTGCAATCACAGTTACAGTAAGCATTGATAAAGACTCCACTAGACCGCACGCTGACAGACACGACCGCCAGGAGGTACGGCGAACGGCCAGGTCAGTGGAAAGGGGTCAATTGGAAGCTATGCGTCAGACACACTCACAGAGTGTCTCACAAAGCAACACGGTATTGACCACTGAGCAATGCAACATTCTGATCTGAAAGCTTTCAAAAGTGCGAGTGTGACATGGTCTAAAGCATTATGGCCGAGTCACAACAATGTATCCGACCCCGAACCGACACCAAACCGAGCAAAATATTACATTACCATGAATGGCAAGCTAGTGTTCGGTTTGGAGTCGCTTTCATAGGTGTGACTCGGCTATTGGGCAGGGTTTGGTATTAAAATACCTGAGATGGTATAGTGAATGCCTATACACACCGGTGCCCTTTAATCATTTTATACGTTTATTTTTGACAAAATACAAGTGATAGACCAAATGCTTGTGGTAAAATGATATACCTGAAGTCGGAAGTCAGGTATATCGATTTCTGCTGGAAAAGATATCAAGACGTTGATAAAAAGTTTTGAACGTGTGTTGCAGGGAATCCATGAGCTGTCTAAATATCACTCTAAAATGAAAAGTCGAGATTTTGCTAACAAAACAACAAAACTTAACATCTCAAGAGTCGTTGGAGAAATCGCCCTTTATATTATGACACAATCATCACTATGCCTACACTTGTATGAACCTTTTTATCGTGGACTGTAAAACTATGGATATAGAAGAGTCTTTGTAGTCTTCGTCGGAAAAGTCTTTGAAGTCAGGATCGAGATCAGATTGATTTAGTTTTGAGCTCCAGTAAAACGTGACCTAGTTACATACTTAATAAATGACAGAAAAGACAGATGTGTGTTAATGCTATACGTGATATAATATAAACAATTATGTTATTAAGGTCAAATATTCTAGCATACGACGTAAGAGTCTCGCTGAATTCTGATCTTCTAAAAATGTTCATGGATGTTTGAGCTATACGTAACATTTGAGCTGCAATTGCAAAATATAATGAATGGAGATTATCAGATCGCCCTGCATAATTGATATTGTATAGCTTTAAAAACAATCTTTATTATAAGCATTTCGTGTCATTAGAGTGGGTTTTTTTTTTCTCGCATATAGAATATATTCTAAAAAGTATATTCTAAAAGTATGATATGATGATTATGATATATTGACGCTCAAAAATAATAATAAAATTTGAGACGTATCAGGCGCTAAATCCACATCATGAAATCAAATGTGAAAAAAAGATAGAAAGTTGTCTGATATCAAGAGTACCTTCGTTAAACATCATTGCCATGGCAACAGTGAAGGTTTATGTCATCTATAACAATGCTGCTGTATAGGTGAGAAGGAGTAACAGGAAAGTGTTTCTAATAAATCATCTCAGCAGGGATTCCTACAATCATTACTCATCTGTCCCTTCGAATAAATCACTCCCATCATCGGTCTTTCTCCATCAAGGCCCTTGCTGGAGAACAGTGCCCTGTAACACTCAAGCTACGATCGACCATACCATACGATTGATTTCTATCGTAAGTCTATGGTAAACCGTGTACTAACAGTTACAATCAATCGTAATATGGATCGTATCTATTCTGTGTTACAGGGTACAGGTCAGTCGACGTGACCATCGTTTATTTCTTCAAATGAATGAGTTCTGAAGTACACGACAAGCTATTCCTCTAACACTCACCTCACACACGTTCACAGCTTGCCATGCTAATGTTGATAGAGAGTGTACTAACCCTACGCAATGAAGGTCGCGAAGCAACCTTGACCTTATAGCATCTGAGCGTGTACATACACCAATGATGTCACGTGGTACCATTAGGGGTGTATGCTAACGACATCTACATAAGATATGAAACAACTCAATACACTATGTGGTGTTGGGAGTGCAAAAATGGTACTTAACCGGTGTTAATGCTTCCAATTATAGTTTTAAGGAATAATTGCGATTTTGAAATATTTGTTTTGTACCCCCTCCCAAAACTTCGTGTTCTCTCTGTTTCACTCTCACTCTCATTCTCAATTTCTACCCTCTCCCTCTTCCTCTCAGTCTCTCTGTCTGCCTGTCTCTCTTCCCTATTTGCTTTTGTCTCTCTCTCTCTCTCTCTCTCGTTCTTTATCTGTTTTTCATTCTCTCTAATAGCTACCTTTTGTATCCTTCTTTTTCTACATACCACCCTTATTTCAATAATTGGCGACATGTCCTTCTTCTTTCTCCCGAGGCTCAATTCAATATTACAGAATATGATCGGGATTTTTAATATTATATCACAATCCAGTAGTATAGAGAGAAAAAAGAAAAGAAAAGAGAATACTCTCAATAACTATCGCACTTTACAGTTCAATGATATCGATGAAAACAAAAGTGGTTGATATTTTTAGCAGGCCTGTAATACTATCGCTTTTATCATATACATGTATATATTTTTTTAGAGAGAGTCTTTTCTAATTTAGAATAGATTCTTGTCTTAAAGGGTCAACTGCTTTTGGATAAAACTATAAAATCATAGATAAATTCAACAAAAAATTAATAAAGAAAGCTCAATTTATTCATAACGGGTAGTATTAATGAGTCTTATAAACAAAATGAAATCAATATCAATAACTGAACCGACTGCAATAGTTATCTTGCACTTTAATCCTTTACAACAGCTTCCGACTGTAAATGTGATGATTGCAACTACTGCACAGAACAGAAAATCACATTAGTCATTACAATGCATATGGAATGGATGATTATAACACATCAGTAGGAAGCAGAAAATCAGAATTTCCCTCCGTTGTACTCACTTAATTCATTCATTGGTGTGGCTTGGATTGGTTAAGTGAAGGAAAGTAAACCATCTAATTTATCATGACATCCATAATTCATTAGTTTCCCTACTACATCTCTCCATCCACTATACTATCACCTGCACAAACCAATGACTAGCTAATGGCGGTCATACATCAAAATATCTTGCTAATTTCACTCCTATAAGTGACTATAATCCTTCAAGGAGTCGGGATGATTTTTTTCACCCATATGATAGATATGTGCCCTCAGGCTTAGAATCTAAAGAAAGAAAGAACAATTTGGCCGTTGTCATAGAAAAAGAAAGAGGAATAATGGAGGAATATTGAGAATAACCAAGGGAACAGGTGAGAGTGATTTATGTCTTTGTTACCATGGAAACAATGAAAATTAGTTTGATATTTCAACGTGTCGTGGACACAATCTGGCATTAAGCTCAAAATTTTGATCAAACGTTAACTTGGATGAAGGTGACTGGGTATATTAAGATAAAATGTTCAATCATGGATCATATCATGGCATTGTGTTATGTTCAACATGACGAAGTTTATGTTATGGAAACTGTACCTTTAGCTGTTTTTTTTTTTTTTTTTTTTTTTTTTTTTTTTTTTTTTTTTTTTTTTTTTTTTTGTATAACACAATTTTCTTTCATCTGATCGATGTAAATAATAACTTATCGTGTCCATAACAAGGAAGGTGACATTCAACATGATCAATATAATTGCTGTAAAAACTGAAAGGATAATATTTATTGATGCTAAAGATCGATAGACCAGTTAATTTGCACTCAATAATGGATTTTCGTGATCGATGTATCTGTGTTTGGCTAATTTAATGACCATGAGAGCTGGTGAATCAACTTGGGATGAAATTACGAAGTCAAAATCAAAGCCAAAAGAGAACATAATACAATACAAGAGAGGGGCATACGCAGACATGATATAAATAAACGAAATTTGAATCGAAAAAGACTAACATACATACAGAAAGAGACATACTGATAAGGGAGAGAGAGAGAGGTGAGAGAGAGAGAGAGAGAGAGAGAGAGAGAGAGAAATAGATAGAGAGAGAGAGACAAAGAGACACACAGAGAGACATACATGCCAGACGAGCATGAAATAAATATGCGGGTTATATTCTAGGTATTACGAAATGCGATATTATTTGGACGGTGGCATCCTTATATAAATTGACAATTGTGTTTATGGCGCCGTCCTAAGACTATAAAATAAGTCTGATCATGAAACGCGAGATTTTGAGATTCAATTCGGTCTAAATCTAGTTCACTTCAAGCCCGTGTCGTCTGGAGATAACCTGTCCTTGTATTACGTATTGCAGTATCACCCTTGGCGAAGAATCTCGGAGATAACGATTAACGCTGGGCTTAAACTAACACCTATTTAAGCTCGTGAAGCGATTCATTTGCATCTCCGAGCGACAGAGAAAAATAGTTTGGGCTGAAGGCAGCGCCTTTTAAATAATCCATTTACGGAAAGATAAGTTGAAAGCTTAGTTTTATGCTTTTCTTTTAAGGGCGAATGATGAAGATTTAATACGTCTGGATCTAACTTGAAGATCGAGTCGCGATATTAAACCCCAAGCTTATAGTCTAATGGCGATTGAGCAAAGATTAGGCTCAAACACAAAGATGCAGTTTCTTTATCGCATGACGAAATAAAGAAATTTTAGGCTTTCCTTCATGCCTTTAATCTCTCGTGAAAAGCTCGATAATACATACAGTTCTTTCAATTTCACGAAATCTGGAACTGTTACTTTTTCTTTCTTTTTTTTTTTTTTTTTCTTTTGCTGGTCGGAGCATTACACTGCGAAAACATTGGTGCTATAAGGTGCTCAATCAAAGCCTTGTTATACAGGAAAAGAAAAAAAAGAGAGAAGAAAAAAAAAAAGAAATGAAAAAAAAAAAAAAACGCAAATGATAAGGCGTGAATATTCATATAATGAATGCAGGCGCAGTAAAATATAAAAAGCAACAACAACAACAACGCCATTATGGGAGATGTCCTTTATAAATGCCAGTGGCGCTATTGTATTTAACACCACCGTTTTAGCAGTGTATAACCTAAATTTGAACTTGGCTTGTATTTGAATGCATTGTTGCTTTCATTTGTGGTTTTGTGGTTTTATTGTTTTATGTTTAAGTATTCCAATGAACAAATCTATTGCATGATAAACAATCCGAAAGTCACCTTGAAATACGAGCTTCTCTCTGCAGGCAATTTTAATTATCAGACCTCAAAGATCACCTTCAGATTGACCCGATGGGGTTCAATTAACCCGGTAGCACTTCAATAAACCCTTTAGTAGTTATTGAAAGGCAATCAAAATACCTCATTGCCTTCGGTTCAAAGCTATATTAGGTTCATTCGGTTTTCTTAAACCGATACCTAATGTGTTGACTTCTTTGGAGACATTAACCCAGGTAATTCCTATGAACCTGAAACTAACCTAACGGCAATGTTATCAATTTGTGTCATCCGAGAGGATAAGTTGTTACTGTTTGTTGACGATTCAAACACAGGTGTTACGGTGTATTCCATTCACCGTCACTGTGCAGTCTTGATCGTTTCATTCAAACATTTGGTCCTTGTTTAATGGCGCAATCACAATCATGTACGACGCATGGCAAATGCGCAGTAAGCGCTAGTCGTGCGTTACTCATTTGTCGAGCGCGCTTAGCCAACGATGTGCATTCGTTACTTATTTTAATATGTGTTGTCTATGTATACGCTCTGTGTGCTCGTAATCTGCAATTTTCACAAATTTTCAATGCGTTGGTCTTGTGTTGTGTACATGTGACCGCCGCATAATTCAGTTGAATTCCACTCAAAATATTTCTTATTTCCGATCAAGAACACCACAAATATTTAGTGCTGGTCATGACTTGATATTGTTCAATAACAACCAGTACATTACAACAAGCAGAGTGATTAAATTGTAATTTTAAAAATATGCATAATTTTATTATATAAATAATATTTCTGGTCCCCTGATTTTCCCATTCATGGTAACGGGGGAGCAACTATTCATAACTTTTTCTTTTTGCATGGGAAGTTCGATTTAGACCGCTATTGACTCGAAAATCTCAAATACGTGATTAAAAATTAGCATCGAAATTCCACGTATGTCACGTTAATTTATGAATATAAAAAAGGCCCAAGTCCATCTCTTGGCCAAATTGAGTTAACCATGGAAGACTGTTGCTCATACGTGAGTCCATCTTGTGTACAATTTACAGCACTGAATTCTGCACCAAAATGCCTGAAATTAATGAAAAACTACTCAAATCTCCATTGACTACACACAAAAATCATTCAGTTTATCTTGATTTACTCGAAATGAACTTTCGTGGACTTGGGCTCTTTTTATATTCATATTTACCACATGATCGACATCAGAAATCACTGATGGCTCAATTATGTCTCTCAAATTTTCCCCGTTTTCTCACCTCAAAATCCATTTCCCATGGCTCCAAGAGGAAAGTTATTTTAGCCTGAGGCAAAGGAGAAAAAATGGACTAGTGCCCTGTAACATAAAAGAGATGCGATCAATCTTACGACCGATTATAACTTTAATACACAGTTTACCATAGACTTACGATTGGTATCTATCGTAAGATCTATTGTATATTATGATACAGGGCACAGATGTGAGAATTTTCGATTGGAAATTGGGTTTCAAACCTCGCGACCGTGATCAGGGGAGCATTTCATGAAACAAATATTCGCTGATTCTCACTGACAATTGTTATAAGCTACTAAAATGCATGCATCTGATTGACTGAGAGCAAATTTGTCGGATAAAACGTCCGACAAGTCCTTCCATGGAACACCCCCAGAAGACACGGTGAGCAGACGTCATTATTTATGGATGGGACTGAAGCATATTTTTGGTCGGGTATTTGTCACATTCGCAATGTCTTGGGAATCACACACCTAGTTGCACACGAGTCAAAATTACCACAGAGATGGAAATTAAGATGTATCCTTTTTAAAAGAGTAGTATGAATTATTTTATAGTAAGGACTTATAAAAACAGCGTCTCTAGCATGTCTAGATTTCTAATCACCTATTACTATTTTCATGGCAGTGATTACAATATTTAACAAAGAAACGACATTTCAAAGGTCGACGATTTTTTACCCTCCAAAAATATGCAGCATGCTTTGTGGGATGACCATTTTGAACCATGCTTTTGCAGTTGTTAAGTTTGTAAATTTTTTTTAATTATGTCTTTCTTTTTGTACTTTTACGTATATCACCTTTGATATAATTGTTGTCCCTTTTGTTTTATTTTGACAATGTCATACAAAAACAAAGTATTATTTTGTTATATTTTTTAATATAAAATTAAGTATTACAATCGTTGTCTTGAAATTATGTATGAATTCTCACTCGGTTTATTACATCGTACAACAAAAATTATTCACGCATGCATCAATGCAAACGAATAATATTTCATTACCTCTCCCTAGGTCAGGTAGATTAATACCTTCCTGTAATTGTTTTCAAGACAGTGAATATAATATTTCAAATGGAACTGGTATTTCAAGGTCGACAATTTTTTACGGTCACATCTTTTGTATTCATTTTAAGTATTTTCCTGTAAAAATAATTGATGATCTACGCAAATATGAACAATTTTGGGCATCAATTTAAACAATTAATCTTGTGAGATCGTATTTTTATGCAGGATGGAACAGTTTGAATGCAAATAACATTGACAGTAGATGAAATACTTAACAGTTATTCATCATTGGCCTATTCATAATCTCTATAGACTTTTTAAAAATCACAGATTAGATGCTGACAATCACGCTAGCAAAAATAATCACACTTAGCATCGAATCTTTACTCTCATACGATAACTGTTTTCACTTAGCAGACACTGGTATTATGCAAATATAAGCCTCCCTGTGCCAAGCCCCCTGCCTCGTCTTTACGCTCAAACCTGTTACGAACAAACAAGATTAATTCCAGCACGTTTATTGAATGCCAATTAATCGCAAGACAAACTGTAAATTACCTCGCCAAACATCACACCGCTTTCTAAATAAATTAGCATTTCGGAACCTTCGAGCAACGGGAATGAAATTAAATTATTTTGTAGAAGCTTTTTATCTCCAGGGAAAAAATCTTACATGTGACAACTTGTGATGGAAAACAAAAGTGAAGTTGATATTTTTCATGATTTTTGCAGTCCGTTGTCAAGAACATATTATATATGTTGGCATTGATATATTATATCAATGCCAACATGGCCAAGTGATGTAAGAACTAAAAAAAAAAAAAATAATAATAATAATAATCAGCGAGTCGAAAGCAAATATTCGTGCAATTAAAGTCTTTTCTCATTGATACGCCAAAGGCGAAATATTTCAGAGTTTGTTTCATGCTATATATGATATACATGTACATTATATCCTTCTTTTGCTCCTTCTTCTCTATCTTTTCTTTTTAATTCTTCATGATTTCTGTATATTTCTTCAAAGAGACGAAGAAACAAGCAGGATATACCCAATGGGTTTGTTTGACTTTCACGGGCTCTCTATGGTGGGTTAATATAGGTCAAATCAATTGCCATTTACATGAAATATTGGTCAGACACCCTCTTGTACGAACAAATCGACCATGTCCATGCTTACCCATACACGGTAACAAACGTGGTAGACTATTGACCTCTTAAAAGGTGGACTTTCTGAATGTGGAAACATCTTACGTTTTAAACGTCAAATATATATTTTTAAAAACTGATTGACAGCATTGAATTATAAAACCGAAAATGAAAAGCTGAACAAAAACGGGCAAATGCCGACAATTTCCCAGTAAAAATAGTTATCTAAAACATCTAAATGATTTCCAAATTAAATTAACAACAATAAATTAATTACCGAGAAATCGAAATGAATCACATGACACAGAAAGACAAACCACATGACAGACAGACGATATGAGGTTAGGGTTGGTGAAATCGATACTACGATATCCCGGTCACATGACGGGTCACCTGAGAGATGTACAACCCTAGCAATCTGTCGATAAGTCACGCACCAGGTTCGTAAAGCGGACACGAGTGCTTCGAGCGACGAAAAGATAGACAATTACTTTGGAGATGAGCAGAACAGTGTCTCGTGTTCTCTTCCTTTTTACCTCTCTCTCTCTCTCTCTCTTCCTCTCACTTTCTCTTCCTTTATGTCATTCCCGACAACCAATCTTTCTCTCTCTCTTCCTCTCGTCTCTCAGTCTCTCTTTCTCCACCTCTCACTCTTTCTCTCTCTCAGTCTCTCCTTCTCCACCTCTCTCTCTCTCTCTTTCTCTCTCTCTCTGTCTCTCTTTCTCCATCATTTTTTCTTTCATCGAGACCTGATTTTAGTTCTCGCAAGACGAGATTCGTTGGGGTCGACTGGAATTAATCGATACAGCCAGTGTGAGGCTAGGATAAAATGGTGTAATTGGAACAAAGAGCAGAAAAGATAAGAAAGTTGGATAAAAATTTGAAATAAGATACAAGTATAAACAAAATCAATATGGTACACATCAGTGCATATAGAACACATGGCACTTTGTTACTTAGGATGATCAAGAAAATAATGATAAATTATCTAAACGATAAATTAGGCCTATACTCGATGTAAGGCAAGGAGAAAACACAAAATCGAGACCACCTATGGGAAACAGACAGAGTGATGCAGGTTTTACAAAATACATTAATCTAATGATAGATTTCATATAATTATGACCGCTTTTGGGAGGTGTTAAAAACACAACTGACTGTACACTAGATTTTATGCAGGACTAGCTTTTTACTTCTTATGGCGGGTCCGTTATTATTTTACTATTAAATAATACTCTTTTAATATCGTTTATTTAATCCTAGTCAGATTGTTTTCTGTTTCTTGATTTCTTTGCGAATTCCCTATTAACCTGTCACTCAAATTGAATGTCAGTATCTTTCACGAGTACTAACCCAACATAGCACTCGTGGGACCGACCCCATTCAACATACACGCAGTGATCTATGCGTGACGTACGCCACGCTTGTTTCATTACACGGATTCTCATTGACCGCGCGTCTCTTGGGAGCACGGCGCGCGATGCAGAGATCATGAGTACCACTGATCCGCCGTGTCGCCTTCGCGCGATCACGTGATCAACGATGGCGTCTTTTTCTTCGTGTACGGGGATGAAGCTTATCGTGTAGCTTTCTCCCCAGACCTACTCGCTTTGCATTGCTTTGCATATCTTGTTTAACTCGAAGAAGTCAGCCATTGTATGTCTGTTGGATCATGATACCTCTCTAGGGATTTTATATTCTCTGTTCATCCCAACTTGCTCAATTTAAACGCGGTATTTTGAGTAGCAGCTGCTCTTTCACCGTCTACTATCCGTGGAGGTAGTGAGGCCCAATGATTTCCCGATACTGCAATCCTATATCCTGTCTTGCTTTCCCCTTTTTTGCGAACACGAGACTTCCTTCCCATTCGGCTATGATTACTGGAATACTATCCCTAAACATGCTGAAAATGGATACTAATGAATACATGATAATATGATATTCTTTGAAACAAACAACAAACGTTTCTAGAGGACATCTTATAATAGTATACACGTTTGAAATGGTTACCATAACCTATTAAACAAAAAATATACATGATTCTTTGGGAAAGGATTATATGCAGAAAGCTTATATCCTCAGCTATAACTATGACACCAAAAAGTTCGAAAATTAATTCATATTTGATTGACCATTGCTCACTTTTGTAAAAGAAACGAAAAAGAAGCTGTGCAGGAATTCACTGTTCGGCCATGAGGATCATAATTAATAAATGGCTTGCATAAATCATCTTAAAAAGTCAGAAATAAACATCAACATTATGCAAAAACAAATTTGATTTACCCCTCCCCGTATTGCCGGGTAATCTCTACATACAAGGTATAACCTTTTCACTCGCAAACATCATGGCAGAAAATTTCAAGTATCTTCTTCCTTGTTTCATCCTGTCAATTTAAGAGTTGAATGTATGAAAGGAGAGACCATGTTTAGGGGCGTTTAAGTATTCAAGAAAAGAGGGGTCATTAAAGCGTACATTACCAGGCCCCCTATCGGGCTTAACACATTTCCAATGGCAAGCTGACCTGTTTCCTAAGATTTCGTTCACAATGAGAGAACTCAGAAACATTTCTACTTCAACAATCTGGTTGTATCCTTTTCTTTTCAAGTGCATTCCATGTTTACAAGATAGGTATAGCTAAAGGGAAAAGTGAAGACTAGTCTTCAAATGCAAGACCACGGTTTTATTTTGTCCTGAATTCCAGAGATCACAAATTACAAATGAACAATAATGTTGTCAGCTAGTACCATTTCATAAAATGTTTTCTTGATTGATAATAATGTATCAATTAATGATAACAGGTAATCGATAATCTATTTCTAAACATTTTAAGCAGAAATATGTATTTTTCCATAGCAATGTTTTACATTTTCTTTAGGCCTAAATATCACCATTTCAATAACCAAAGAGCTGACGTATAAATAGACATTTCGTTTATTTTATACATGCATATTGAAAACATAATAACAAGTTGCAAATGGTTTACTTTAAACCTGTTTAATCAAGAAATTGAATTATTAAACTCATTTCAAGGCACGGGGCCTGCATTTTACAAACTATTTGGGGGAAAACCCTACAAGTAACGAAGATGAAATATACTTGTTTTGTTTTTTCACATGCGCTCGTGTACGGGTTACTTCAACAGTGTGAAAATGTTGCAAAGAGTAATTCATGAGTCTTTCAGTTGAAGACAAGTTTCTGAGGTTGCCTGAAATAATTGAGAGAAAAGTGGCTTGCTCCTGGGAATGTGCAATTTAAAGCAAAACAGACAGAAAGATATATTCTAAAAGGATCTGAATTTCGAGTCACGTTTTCAATAAGAGTAAAAAGCAAAGCCCGGGGGTCGACATTAAGTATGAACAACAACATGAATGTAATGCGCATCTAGCGAACCAATGACGCACGCAACATTTCTGTCGGATAAATTTTGTTTTCTTCTCCGCTCTAATGAAAATAATTCGCGACAAAATATCCAACATCGATTGTTTCAAAGAGAAATTTAGACCATCTTTGTCGATAAACCAGAGACAAATCGAGCAGATAAAAACATGCTTTAAATATTTCATGCCCGACCGTCGGATATTTTTTTCATACATGTTAAAATGACAGCTATATATGCTTTAATGAAGACAGAAATTAAAATTAGATTGTTCGCACGTTCAAGTGCGAAATATTTTTAAATCTCGGTGAAAATAATGATAAAAACATCATCCATCCTTCTTGTACCCATTAAAACTATTTACATTACTTGTAAATACAAAATCAAAGCTGAACAAAAACAAAACGTTAGCTTTGTCAAAACACAAAGATACAATATTATTATGAAAGTTCTTAATTTTGTTGATTTGTCCTAAATTCAAATATCTCAAAACCTATTTAAAATACTTTGGTATGCATTACATCCCACAAACCACATATATACAGTCTGTGTAAAAAAAAAAAATGGTACAGTCGAAAAAAAATTATTTAGGTGTGAAATATTTTCAAATATTGTGTGTGTGTGGTACCAAAATAAAGCCAACAGATTTTCCCTGCTGATACGCTTTGTTCTGTATAATTTGCTTTCGTAAAACTGTTTTACAAAAGTTATGCTAAATTTTGTGCGACGAGGAACAACTCGAAATTGAGCATTTGATAGCCATTATGCGAAACCTATACACAAAGGCATGGGACGGCGTGCGAAAAAATGGATTTTTCTTGATTGTAGAAAACTAGTCATATCTCAAAAACTAAAAAAACAAATTTGATAAAAAGATTGCAGAAGAAAGTCTGATTTTCCTGCTTTACAAAAATATCAAGCAATATCAGGTTATGATTAATCTTCATACTATAAAAAAAATGTTTTCCACTTGTACCATTTTATTTGACACAGACTGTATATCCAAAAAGTGCACCATACCCCCTCCTCTCTTCCCATCGATACTAAACATGCTGAAGATAAAATGATACATTTGATCGCTACCGCATCCTATAACATGTATAAGATTCTGTGGCACACCAGTGTTTAACTTTCCCCGTCATGGAATAAAAAGTAGCCAGAGATATAAATAATTCAGCAGAAAATCCTTCTAAAATTCCCAAGAGGAGACAACTGTCGAATGAGAAATGCGATTCTTGTTGACATTTAAGCTTTAATGAGTTGGGTCTTTCTTTCCCCTTCTGCATATTTCCAATACAATGACCCATCTTATCATGCAATCTTTACATCTATTTCTACAGAATTTGCCTCACTATCTTAAAGGGCTACGATCCCGGACTTGGTAACATAGAGAACGCTGTTCATTTTTTTTTAAATTTTTTATTTTTTTTTATTTTTTTTTTAAACGCAATCCCATTTATTATCTTGCAAAGTCAGCAGAGTCAACAAATATTCTAGCCTTTATGAATGTGCCGGTCATAAATGCATTATTTTCAGCTATTTCTTCAAAAACTTAACAAGCCTTACCGTTTTAAGGGGTTATGATCCAGGACTTTGTAACGTAGGGAACGCTATTCAATTTTTCATTTAAATACGCAATACCGTTTATTATTGTGCCATGTCAGCGGAGTCGACAAATGTTTTGAACGCGGATGTCCACATTACAAAAACGCGCGCGGAGATGATAAACCCAGCAAAGCGGTTTTTTTTTTATTTTTTTTTTTAAACGATCTTATTCCTTTAAAGGTCACTTAGCTGTGGGTTTTAGATTAGTTTATACTCATAGTCAGCTTATAAAGGAGGTTGTATACAAGAAGATCAAAAAGTTATCAAATGTTTTAAAATTTAAAATATTCTGTACTAATTTGAGACATGAAGTTTTCTTACGATCATGTTTGGGAACATCTGTTTCCAACGTATAATGATGATGCTTTTGCTAAGCAAGTGTTTGAAACATTTTTGTCATTAAACAATATTTGATTTTAAAATCTCACATTAATAAGTGTCTAAGACTTAGCGTGTTAACAAATGCACATTTTCATTTCATTAAAAGAAAAGCAAAAACAATAAAAAAAAAAAATAAAAAAAAAAGTCTGCCTTTTTTTTTTAAATCAACGAAGCCATGACAACTCAACACTCTAAGTATTGTGAAATATTGTTGGTCGACCTACAGTCATTGCTTTATGTTCATCACATCTCAATCGTGTTAACATTGCGCAATTATTTTCCTCGCATCCTTCGCAGGCCCCAGTAGTTTCCGCATCCATGCATGAGATGATTGTTAAACAGGCCGTTGACCAGAAGCCTGATAATTCACGCCTATCTTTCTTTTCATGCTAAACCGATGATTCGACGGTAAATTTCCGTTTCGTCTAAACCAACTTTGACTAACACCCGTTTCGTCTCATCACACTTGGTCTAATTCTTTTTCATCTACAACAAAGTCGTCTAATTACCCTTAGGTATATATATACTATGATATTTAAATGTAATCAGATTAATTACAAATCAAACAGTAGAATAGGAGAAAGGACTCGAGAAGAAGAAGAAGAAGAAGACCCTTAGGTCAAATTTTTACTTCGCCTATTTAACATTTTGTCTAATTCACATTTCGTCTAATGTCAACTTGGGCTAACACCACTTTGTCTATACGTGTAACAAACTGGTAATAGACCAAATATTCATTTAGGAATTAGACGAAAAAGCAGTTAGATCCAAAGGTAATTAAAGGAATTGGAAATCAGACTAACTGGTCATTAGACCAATTATGCATTGGACCAAGGGTAAATTAGACAAAATTGTGAATAGATCTAAGGGCTTTAGCCAATATGGTATTAGGCAAACGGAGAAATATATCAAATGCTGTTAGACAAAGTGGATATAAACCACCCAAGCAGCCTCGATATAATTATACATGAGATGATTGTCAATTGAAGCTTACTGATTCACGCCTATCTTTCTTGTCAGGCTAAACACATGATCCAAAAAGAACAGTGTCTTCCAAACCTGATATCCATTTCAATGTGAGATGAAATGCTATACTCGTCTTGTGCACATGGACGCTCTCATGTTCCAAGATATTCTGTTCGACAACAGTTTCGCTGTCCTATGTCCTTTTACGTGTTTCAACTTTCAATATATCGTTACACACAGAGAGAAAGAGAGAGAGTGAGAGAGAGAAGGAGGGAGAGGGAGAGAGAGAGAGAGAGAGAGGGGAGATGGAGAAAGAAGGAGAGGGAGAGAGAGAGAGAGAGAGAGAGAGAGAGAGAGAGAGATGTGGAGGAGAGAAAACATTTTCATGGATTCGGTGTAACCATGGCAACAATGTCAGACTTCCTGATCAGCTTTATCAATCACTTTCATTTCTACCTTGAGGGAAGGGAAAGGGTTTTAGAAAAGTTTTGTCTCCCCTCCACAGCAACTTGTACCTCTTTTGATATTCTCATGATATCTTCCCTCCTTTCTTAGCTATTCTCCATCTCTTTCTCTCTGCTAGTTTTAATGAAAAGTTTGAAATCAATTACAATTAAAGGAATAGACAAGATCGATTACGTACTCATGATGCTCCACCTGCAAAATTTATGTCACGTGATCAAAAACCAGAAGGATTCGGTTAACTTCATAACGAGGCATTCATCACAGACACGTCGGCGTATTTGCTACACTCTTCTACAGACAAACCGCCACAACATAGGAAAGACTTCGCTTTCTGTCGAGGAACATTTAAACAAGCCTCGATGGCCTAATTTCAGCAAAATTCTTCCCATTTAACGGATGCAAGAACCATATGACGATGCAGCAAACTCAATCTCCTTTGGTTACATTCCCATCAAGTCCTTTCAATATGAATCGGGTGTGAGTGACGTTCTACACTTGATTGAAAATTACCGCCGTGAGTTTTCGGAGGCTTTGGAATATCTTGCGCTAGGGCTTGGGTGTTGATGGAAAGCGATCAGAAGAAGCTAGGGTGATATTGATGCTATTACCCGAGTGATATTAACGTCCCAACATCCTCTTGCAATTCTCATTGACCTTCTTAAAGTGACGAGCAACGTTACATCATAGTGCAGGCTCTTACCGATGAAGCTGTCACACTTTTCCGGTGAACGGATGGGAAACTGATCCGGTCCTTGTCCGGTGGTTGTGCGTCTTATCCTGTGTGCGTACTTTGCTTGGTCATTCCCCCACTTTTATCTCCGCTAAAGACGTATTCACATACACACCGCATATATGCATGAATCATTCAGGACAAGCGGTCATAAACGCAACACTGTTGGACAAGAGACGGATTTATGTACTGGTTTCTGGTGACAAAACAATGAATTTTTGAATTTTGCATTTTCAAATCTTCTGGCCGCTTTCACGGACAAAACCTGACAACGAACGTTCACCGGAGTGTGACAGTCAGATGGTAGAAACTAAAATGATAAATAAAGATACCATCCGTTATTTGTTGTTATTGTTGTTGCCTGTTTGTTTGTTTGTTTTTGCACGATTTCTAATTCGGATAAGTGGGACTGCAGCATTAACGAGAAAGCCAGGGTTTTCCAGCTGCAGTATATTATGTAGGTTACTAGGTTATATACCTGTATGTGAGCTTTCGCTGGACTACGGGGAGCTTATCTAGAACGTTAGCATAAAAGAGGGCACTATTTTCAAAATGCCTGCAAATCCTCGTTTTCTATCTTCTTCAATAACTTTGAATAAAAGTTTCCAATGGTAACCGCACATGTTCCCTTTGGCTTGTGAGATATTGTAACGTCTATTGTTGCAATACGAATTCAATCAAAAGGCTACTTTACTGGAGATACCTAGTTCTTTTTTTTTTCATACCAAAGTTTTATTGTGTCAAATGCGTCTATGCGTATAACAGCTGACCTAAAACATTGCTGATATGAAAAGAAATAACCTACCGCCCTGCCATTAGGCCATTAGTTCAAACTCAAAGTATGCTTCTTTTATGTTTTAGCAAAGGGGGAAATGCCTGTATACATTCCTATCAAAGCGCTCGCTTATTGGCTTATAACTGACTCTCCGCTGAGAACCTATACGTTCTACGTTTTGGGAGAACGTACATTTCCCCAAAATAGCGTTGTAGATTTTGACAACGGGGAGCTATCTCTTGTAGCTAGGGGAAACCCTCGTTTGTGCACACGAAAACTTGTAATTTAAACGCTTGCCAGCCGTTTCTAGCAAATACCAGTTTTACACTCTCCTTTTCCTGTACTAACAGTATGCAGGAGTTTGGGTTTGAGCTATTTTGAAAATAAAGCCTTTATAATGCTAACGTTCTAGATTATCTCCTCCGTAGTCCAGCGAAAGCACCCTAATACTAGGATGTCCACTAAATTTTAAGTTATTTTTAAGTTGTTTTGCTAGGTTTATTTGATAGAGCATTTTAAAAGAAACATTTTGGTACTTGAATTATCACAATTGGATGTTCCGTTTCAAAGATATGACCCAAAGAGTGTCTCAGATTACCAATGAGCTGCTACACTTTTACAAATTTCAGACAAAGCCAGAAAATGCAATAAAGCTCAAGTTTATGGTTCTTTTGTCTTTGATTTATTAAACCAAATCATACCAAACATTTTCTATGTGTGTATCAACATGAAATGAGATTATAGTAACACAATTGAGTAGATTATACACAGATACAGTTTATGACAGTACAAAACTGATGGTTTGACATGTATGTTACCGTATGTGATCCAATATGACCACCGTGGAAAAATACTCCATAGGGCATGTTTCAATAGAAACACCCTAGACAATGGGCTATATTCATGGTGGTGTGGCTCAGAGCTGAGTGTTAGACAGGGTAGAGTAATTTAAAACTTAAATGGCCAGTGGTAAACAGTGTTCTTTGTTTTTCACCCCAATACATTTTTTGTTCAAAAATAGTGAAATTTTATAAATATTCTCTCTTCCTTATCTGAATCTATTCCAATCATGAGGAAATTTCATTCATAACACACATCACACACGAAGCATCACTTTGAACACGCTGTAATTTATTTTATATCAATTTTCCACACAGAGAATTGATCTTTGTATGAGGTATTTTCTAAGGAAGAAACTGACCAATTAGGAATAAAAATGATTGATATTTACCACTGGCCAAACGACAATTTCGAAAGCTGTTTTTTATTGAAAATTTTGCTGTTTCTCTGCCTTGTATTATTGAGTAGGGATTGCATGGGTTATTGTTTGCATTGTAAATGCATGGGTGACTACATCCCATACAGTGAAGTGGAAACCGTTCTAGTGGCTTTTTGCTCTTGTTGGCCATCCCTACTAATACTAAGTTGGAGAGCACGAAAACTGTATCAAAGATCCATGTCATGTCCACGTTGTACTTCGACATGTCGATATACAATCGAGAGATGTATGACACAATACAGAATTTTGAGAGAGATACGAAATGATATAATAATGAAAGTAGACAACGAGATAGAGACAGAGAGAGGCACTGAAAGATTGAATAAACCTGATGAAATGAATGATGAAAACAACCTTCGAGACTGAAGACAAGAGAAGAATGTGACGATAAAGAAAGATAGGGAGAGATATTAATAAATTGGCAGGACATTCAACTATGATATTATATTAGGGTTGGGCAAATAATGACTTTTTCTGAAAAGTTATTTCAAACAAGTTATTTCTATAGTCAAATTTGATGTAGAATCCAAAAATGACAATGATTTTTGTGTACGATGACGTCTGACGTCGCCTAAATGCAAAAAACCAAAATAGTTTATTTTGCCCATTCATCACACACTTTATATGTATAACCGGTTTTATTTTGTTTCTTTATGGATTTTGATGGTTTAAAAGCTCAAATCTGACAATTTTATCATGACCAAATGTACCTAGTATGGTTATGTTGTTAATTAGTGATTTTGATATGAGGTGATTTTTGCTCGATATTGACTGAAACTAACTACCAAACTACACTAACAGTCAACTTAGGTAGGATTAATCATGTTGGATTAATCATGTTGGGTTCCCTGACACCCAAAGAACAATAAAAACGCAATACAAGTGGTTTATACGTATAAAAAGTATGTTAATTGGGCATAATACGCTATTTTGGCGGCCATTTTGTTTTTTGCACTTTAGCGACGTAAGACGTCATCGTATGCAAAAATAATTGTCATTTTCAGTTTCTACGTCGAATTTTACTATAGAAACAACTTGTTTGAAAAAAAAAAGTTGAGATTCGCCCAACCCTAATTATATGCAATGTTATACACAAAGTAGCAAAAACAACCAAGAATCTTGTCTCGCAGACACTTATGAAGATGTGTCTACATGCATGACAAGGCATTTCTTGTTTACCTCACGGCTGACACGGACATTTCTTCAACAGCTAAAAAGCCGAATATGATTTGAATACAAAATTTTGTCTCGGTGTACATATTGTTTCGCGCCTAATTCGACGAATGTATCGTCTGTAGTGACATACACT
Source organism: Paracentrotus lividus (assembly GCA_940671915.1). Classification (NCBI taxonomy): domain Eukaryota; kingdom Metazoa; phylum Echinodermata; class Echinoidea; order Camarodonta; family Echinidae; genus Paracentrotus; species Paracentrotus lividus. The sequence goes on along the minus strand of CALNVZ010000218.1, from coordinate 632,323 downwards.
CTGTTGGTTGATAAACATGTCAAATAATTAATGATTTCGATGCATCAAAATCCCTCCATATTCCAGACCGATATGATGAGATTCGCACATTATAATCCAATTTCTGATGGAGTTTGCATTATATGTATCTCAGAAATGCGAGGATATAAGATTTCATGAGGAGGGTGGAAGCCGCCGATTTTCAAGTTTTAGTAGCTTTTGGGGGTGGGCAGGAAGGAAGAGATGGGTCAGAATCCGACTGGCCGAAAATTCTCTCAGGTAGAGGAGGGAGGGGTATAATCGTAAAAGTTGGGGGGAAGCTGCCCCTTTTAGGCTCATTATTCATTTTCAGTATTATTGTTGATCAAAAATTATAAATAAATTGAATCTTCATTCTAATGGATTTAGTTAGAAATTAAAAAGACGGTAAAACAAACAACAAACAAATATTAAACATCGTTGCTAACTTAGTACACAATGCTGAAAGCGAAAAGGGGGTAAAATCTGACAAGGATTTAGTCCAGAAACACAATTGTGAGGAAGGTTCTCTCTTACAGCAATGTCAAAACACAAGGGATAGTTTGACAGTGTTTGAGGTGGCAGGATCTGCAAAAAACAATCCTGACCAGTTGTGCCATAGCTTAAAGGGGGAACTGACCCCGAGTAGACAGTATCAATATATCACAGTAAATAGTAAAAATATGTGCTGTGATTGGCTGGATTCTCATCACGTGACCGTCCATCATAACATCACATCTCACATGAAGCGAGGCTGGATAATAGTCTTATCGTGATAAGAACACAGCTGTTTAAATGCGTATTACAGACTATGTTCTGCTAATGTTATAACAGATGGAATATCAAGGTAACTCAGACAACATAATACCTTCTCCCCATGATAACAGTGTCTGGATAAAAGTTCATTGATGTTCAGTCATTGAAGCATAATTTATACAATTTTACATTACATTTTACATAATTAATGGGTATTTTATTCTTTATCTGTTTCACAGAGAGAAAGACGTTATGTTTTAATAATCGCATTAAGTTCATGCTTTATGATTATCCTGCGAAATCGATTCATAAAATGTCGATTTTTGTTAGTGTTTTCAATTTGAATAAGCAAAGAGATGATTGACGATACTGGAAAAGTACCGAACGATTATATCGACGAGTAATCTTCTTTTACATACAATAATAGTGTGGTAGACATGCTTTCATGGTTACAAAATCATAAATGTCAATAAAATGAATAAAATATGTAGTTTATTGTCTTTATTTCATATTTTTGTCTACCGCTGTGACTTTTGATGTTTATTCAAAATTCATTTTGTCACTTAGGCCTAACCTTTCTGACATTTTCTATGACGTCATCATAACGCTGAATCTATATGGCAAGGCTCCAGAGAGTCTCAGGTACGAACTGGTAGCAATCAACTTTCTATCAAGTCATAATCCAATACCTAATTAAGTCTCTTGCTAATTATAGTTTAATCTAAGCTAGTCGGTGCCTTTGGAGGGGGTCTGTTAATGTGATAGGGTTGAGAGGCAAAAGGGCATTGATTCATTTAAATATTTAAATAAGACAAAGACTTACGTCCTATTAACTCTGATGATATACCTTTTCCCCATCTTGCGGTGAATATAACAGTGTCATTGACTTTGATGTCTTTATTATACCGTAGTAACATACAAAAAAGAGAAAATAATGGGTCTATTGTTCATAGTTAAGTTATGCGTCCTCACACCTAAGGAACGCATAGCGATTGTTTTACATGGGTAAATATCCGTTAAATATACGGTTCATGTTCGTTCATCGTCTGGTTTTGTCCGCTAAGGCAACCAGAAAACTTAGATCATGTACCATTATTATTTTATTTTTTTTCATTTTGACGGACAACACTTGACGATGAACGTCAATGCAACGGATGAAACGGTCAGGAACCGTATATTTAACGGAAACCAATAGATTAAAAACAATCAGCGTGCTTTCCTAAAGTATGAGAACCGCAAATTGGATGAACAATACCGTTCTTTTCTTGTACGTTAGTTTATTCGTGCATGTGTGACATCCTGCTTCATTATTATGCGACACGTCTCCCAGGCTAAGGTCAAAGAGAATGAGAATATTCAGGAAAATGAATGTCATTGACCATAGTCAAGGGCATCCATTGGATGATGGTGTTTCAGTATGAAGACAGTTCATAATAAAAGAGAAAAACAAAACCTCATTGAGCATGAACATGAATTTTCGCTTTCTTTCTCCTTGAATTTTGATCTGATTTGTTATTTTCAACGTTTTTTTTTAAGCTACTGGTAAATGTTTCCAGGGAAACATGTTATTTTTCATTATTATATATTCAGAATGACCTTGCCAGAACAAATCCTCACTCAATAAAAAACTAATTTTGTTTCACTTTTTGGGAAATGTAACACAACCCGACAAATAAACAGAACACTTAAAATATACAGGTTTCACTTAACTTCTGATCTGCACTTTAGTGTATGAAAGCAATTTGATTTTGTTATACCTCCCGGCGATATTTTCCAAGAAAGGGATTCAACGGATTGCAATGTAAAACATATCGCTTGGCATTATCATGTTAACAATCACCTCAGAAACATACAATTCTCAAGCTAGATATATAAATATGGAAATCAATAATGACAGTGTAGATATTATGTTAAAGTGAAAATATTGACCTGGTGCTGAGAATGAAATATGGAAAACACTGATTAAAAGTGCTTTGGAAAGTTTGTTAGCAATCCCCTTAATAATTTTCATGTGCTGAGAGGTTTTGGAATCAGCAAAATGATAAGAAATTAACCTAATTCTGCTTAAAGTTACATGCACTACGCACAGAAATGCATGTATGAGACTACACAAAATGTTCGGCCAAACATTTCAGCTGTTTTGGGGTATCGTTTTATCACTATTTGGGCATTTGAAGAGATATCCTTCACAGTGGACCTTTTTACTATGATATTCTGGCAAAAATAACATGAAAATGATAGCAAAGCTCACAATAATTTTGTTCATCTCTACAACTACAGTAGACTCTCTTTAAGCACGATTCGTGTACCGGATCTTGCCAGCATACAGCTAAGCCCATGATATCTTGCACTGTCAAACTAAATCTGAGCAGACGCTAACAAAATTGAGATAGGATAGCAGTTGTCTCAGATTGTAGATTTAAGTAAACAACACTGCTCTTTCAGTTTCCGACAAACAAGTTATATTGGTATGAAGAATAACTTATAAAAAGAGCAAATCTTTCGCAAATTTACATTATTATTGACTTTTGCAGTGTCTTTATAGAGAATTATACTTATTGAAGTCATGGAATGTTGTCCTTTTCCCCTTTTCCTTTAAATTGGTAGGAAATTTGATATGCTTCATCCCCTATATCTTCATACAAACACAGTAAATTATATGAACAAATTCTTGAAAATATATAAACATTTTTAGAATTACATTTATACTCTTCAATAAAAAAATAAAAAAAGTCGACTACATTATTTTGTCGTTTAATTTGAATTGGTCTTTTATGGTTTCTTTTCCATATCAATATAGAAGCCCACAGAAGAAAGGTCTTTAAATATTAAATTCAATATAGCAATATTTACATTGGGATTCCATTGCCGAACGTGAAATAATAATTGCATAGGATGAGAGATGAAAGAATTTATTTTCATGTACAGGCTACCCCCACGATGGAAGTTCATGTGACCCAAATTAAGTAAATAAACACTCGGATCACAGAGGGCTGCCGCTATACGAGTTCTTGCTAATCATCACTGACTTTGCCCTGCAAAGGGCCTGCATACACCGGTAGAGGTTCGCAATACCCAAATCCCATCTCAGTGCTTCATACCACATAACACACGCTGTAATTATAAAATAGGACTACTCCGCTTTTGAGTGCGTGTTTTTTTTTTTAATCTAAAATATGGCGCCACAGAAATGCTGATCATTTGAGAAAAATTAATTCATTCTCGGATAGTTAAATTTATTTGAAAAAGTGGATTTTTAAAGATTATATTTTGTTCAAGTTCATTAAAAGGAGTAAAGCGTGACTTTAATAACTATTATTAGTTTATTTATCTATTACTTATGTTTATTAGTTAATTATGGATATCTTTGTATTACATGCAATATTAGCTCAATTTGGTTCACATTATAATGCAAGATGAAAAAGCACGTATTATTACAACACACTTGGTTGGACGACAGGTTATAATCAAGAATTTACTTAATTATTAAATCTCACAATAACAATGTGAATTATTACCCTTATAAGACATCTGAACCGGGCTATTGCAAATTCATACCGACCGCAGTTTTGATATGATATCGATATATGAAGCGATCATGGGGTATATTGGCCATATTGACCGGAATAAAAAAATCCCATTGAAAAAACACGCATTGACGTAAGGCTGCCTTTTTACAATGTTGACCGGCTGGTCGGGGGTCCTACGCGTAATTTTAATGATGCGCGTTTACAAAGAGTAGTACTGGTAAGACAATGGATACGCACAGAAGCATTATTGCGTCACAATGGTTCAACTCAGAATGCTGAAGAAATAAAGAAAAGAAAAAAAAATCCCACGACAAATGCCCAGTTTAAATCAGTTTTTCGGTTTTTGGTAACGTTATATCCTGAGAAAGCAAACTTTTATGACTCGTTGAATGACACATTCTGCAAATTATACCGAGGCATGATGTTTCGAGGGGAATTGATTCCTTGATATTTTAATATTGATGAAGACAGTGGAACATTTTGGATTCAAACATACATGACTGTACTGTAGCAGTTGTACCAGACCAGCTAGGATATGTGGTAAGTAGACTACACTGTGTGTTTTCAATGTCCTATGTTGGAGATAGGTAGTTGAAGGATAATAATAAAAATATTGACTGTTTTTTTCGGGCAATATGGCATATAGTGCCCTTACTAGCACCATATTGCCCTCGTCTTCGACTCGGGGCAATATTATGCTAGTTCAGGCACTATATGCCATATTGCCCTCAAGGGCAGTCAATATTATTTAATTGTAGGCATGTGCAATAATACAAATTATATTAAAAACTTCGAAACATGAGACACTTCTGCTTCGACATAAGCCTAGCACTTTCTGCGAAGACAAAGTCCTTTATCAAGACATTAATCTGCATTTGACACACTCAACCCAGGTGAAAGAAAATTGGCACTCAGTGCAGAGAAATCACTTGAAAGATTCAGTGCTTAAGATTGCCTAACTTGGGGGTAATAATAACATTCAGCACAATGTTCTTCTCGAGAGAAAAGCACTTCAGAAATTCGACTTATTTGGTGCATTTCACAAATTTTGACACTTTTACTTGCTCGTTTAAACAATATTATTACACGTTTAGGTCTCTTTTTCGATACATTAAAACCATGTATTGATACTCTTCCAGACGTTTGCTTGTCGGCGTTCAATATTGTTAGCATAATGTAGGTCCTGTGTATTCTACATTACCCGTATCAATGGAGAAAAGGAGTGCATTATTGTTACAATATTGCACTCCGCGATGCCAGTAAAATGCTGCGCGCAACAGCTTATAACAATGGATACGCGGAGCAACAATTTATTTCATAATAGCACAACAGCTTTTAACAATAGATACGCGGAGTAACAATTTACGTCATAATAGATTGATGATTTGAATTTTGTGAGATTCTCGGATCAGGCAGATTTGATACAGGTGAGTAAACCTCTTTCTTGTTTAAACTGGTAGCGTTGCTGTTGCCATGGAAAATGGTTTGTATGTATAATAATAATAATATTGGATTTCTTTCGTGCAATATGAGATATATTCCATTCATCAGTATGAATATTGCACTCGTCTTCGACTCTTGCAATATTCATACTGATGAATGGAATATATCTCATATTTCACTCAAGTGCATCCAATATTATATAAATATTGGTGCTATCTTTCGGGCAAATGACCCCCACATCTGCCCCTCCTGTGAACTCAAAATTGTCTATCAGCGCCCCCTAGTACAGAAAATAAAAAGACGTGGGTAATATTTATCTATAGGAAAAAAGGGAGGTTAGCAATGTGAGTAAAAGATCTTTAATATCAACAGTTATCACCGAACCATGATAGATGTTAAATGGTGCGTACGATGATACCACGTGGTCTAATGTCAAAATGACTTCGCAGCATCTCCCCTACGCCTCATTGAGTACCGCTCATGCTACACCGCATACCATACAGCCCGAAGTTCCGCACCCGCTATGCTGTGCGGCCCTGCAAGATCGGTGTGTGAGCGGTGCTTGGCGTGCAGAGGAATGCTTTATTTATACAGTGGCGAAGGATGATTATGGGTCTTGGAATCCGCCATATTATGGAAGATGTGAGCACTTTAGCGAACATACCGCAGCAATTTGGGGCAATATATTAAATGGGTGTCGGGGCGCACATTTTGTAAACATGATTGTTTATTGAGAAATAATTGTCATTTTGGCTCGGTTAAAGGCAATCAGTAGTGATAGACCGAAGATTCACATTGTTCTAAAAAAAAAAAACGATTATCTCGCAAATGTGAAAGGATATGAATATCATAGCAATATTTAAATATTGTTTTTAGGAGTACAAATGTTTAAAGAGTTGAAACAAATAATAACTGATAGGCTTAACTTTTGTTAATAATTTGCTATTTTAAATTTTCACCATCGCAATCAGTTTCGATTATGTTTATAGGCCTAAATGTAAGAGTATCAATGAGCGGTTGATCCGGGATTTGGACATTATGAGGGAGTATCAATTTTGAAAAATAAGGGTGCGAAGATTATAATTTATTTATTTATTTATTTAAATATAAATTCACTTAAGGGTTTAATGTGTGATTTGTGATAAAGGGTGCAAGACTATTGTGCCCCCCCCCTCCCTGTCCAAAATATATGATTTCGATAATATTGAAATAAAAAAAAACACCAAAAAACACAAAAAAAAACACACAAAAAAAAAAATCATAAATAAATATAGAAAAAAGAATGAGAAAAAAAGAGGATGCACGGCAAGTTGACAACTTTTCATCCATTTCATTCTTAAAGAATTCTTTTCTGCCCGATGAATTATTTGGTAAAGAGGCGATAAGGTTTGTGAGTCACCCAGGTGCCTCTAGATTATCGAAATTGCACCGCTTTCGTCATAAGCTCTAGACCGTTTAGTTATAAATCTATAAGAATCTTCTCGGCCTAAGCGGTATCGTTATAAATTCATGTCCGTATAGGGACCCGCTATATCATGAACGGAATATTAATGTCACAGAGATATAACACTTTCAAGGACCATTAAACACACGTAATGTATGACGCAAAATGACTTGGGATAGGGCTATAAAATGAATGATGCAGTGAGAATGCTTTATTAATTGATTCTCGGGTGGATATATCCACGATAAGGTTGCTTACTACCAACTATATTGGTTTATGATCACATTTGAACCGGCTAAAATATGATAAAAAGCTTTGAACTCATGCTTGGAGTGAGGTCAAATAAAAATACATGGAAAGTGCATGAATATCGATCTTTAGTTAGTATTGCGCATGTTTTTTCACCAGAAAGGTTTACATTTTGAAAGTAAAAAGTATTTGCGCAGTAAAACTATTGCCTTGTTTGTTGTTAGGAACTGAATGGAGATCATTAGCCATAGTACATTTTGCTGAAATAAATGAAAGGAAACATTTAAAGTCTTTGTTTTACATAACCTTGTTTGCAGTATGTGACCATAATTATGCTTACGTACATGGACAGTATTCTATTAAGAAGGTTTTCAAACATACATTACCATTACATATTAATATACCATTTCCAAAATAAGGATAATGTAGAAACATCGATTTTAAAAGAATGGAATATGTTTCGTAGTAAACAAACGACTCCCCCTTGAGCCAACATTTACATATCAGCATCTAAAATCATTTGATCATCTTCCATCGTTGAGTCGCAAAGTTCCCTGTGAGGCATACTACATGTACTTCTGACGCTAAGATTGCAATCATAAAATCCTTCACCTTTAGGGCATAATCCTCATTCTGAATGGTATAATCTCAGGTGTATACCCTTCCATTAATAAAACAAGATGTATTCCAAACTTTAATCCGTTTCCCAACCAGCCATAATTAGCACAGTTCTTGCAATAGCTTTGAGCAATCCTACTTTGTAGAACAAAAGCTGAAGACATCAGTTATACAGTGCATTTATATCTGTCAGAGGAATAAAAAACCTACATCCAATTAACTGAAGAAGCCGAATTTTTCCTATTATAATATATACTAAAAGTACCTTAAAATTGTAGTTGCTGAATTTTCTAATCAATTTTCAAAATAATAATATCAATCTTTAATAACATGCAATTGTTTCGGTTGCTTTAGCATTCGACGTAGTCGATATTTTGGGTTAGCGAATACAATATAGTGAATATTATTTATTCTAAGTGCGTCCGCGAATCTTAATGGTTTGAAAAGTGTATACAACTTTGTGTCGTCGTATAACCCACCTTCAATCATTGCAAAAAAAATCAAAAACAAAAACAAAACAAAACACAATACAAAACAAAAGAAACAAGCAAACAAACAAAGACAAAAACAAAAAAGCAAAACCAAAAAAAAAACAAAAAAAAACATAAAAAAAAAAACAGTTGGCATAACAGGTTTGGAAATATGCTAAGCTCTCAGCCGGTATAAGCACGATAAGGTCATTTTATTTCCAGATTGAATTTCAACTGTATTGCAAGTAAGTGTTAATACAACTATAAATCATTATCACTGAAATATAAAATTTAGGTAGCAAAGCAAAGTTATTTGTTTGTGGATAGCATTCAAAATTAATGTAATTTAGAGGAGAAAATTGAAGCGCGATCACCACAATAGGAAACAAAAGGAAATTTAAACGTTTGCAATACATTCTTTTCCCCTTTAAAACAAATGCTATGCAATGCAACCCCATCCATGTACATATCAAATGCATTCGGTATTATAGTCAGCAAACCGTCTATGATGCATTATACAACAAACGGCATTGCTCCATGAATACTTTATCCGTCCCAGGTTTAATCGATGAATATATGATGAGGAAAAACTGGCAAATGAGTTCATAGTTAAATCCTACGGGTAGGGTGATTTAGAACAGTGCCCTGTAACATAAAATAGGTACGATTAATCTTACGATCGATTATAACTCTTAGTACACGGTTTACCATAGACTTACGATTGAAATAAATCGTAAGATCGATCGTATCTTATATGTCACAGGGCACAGGAGTGGGGTGATTTAGAACAGGTTTTACCCTGATCCCACCGCTGCCGCTATATTAAGCTTTATCATGACACGGCTTTACTTCAAGAAGGAGAGTCATTTCATTAGAGTGGTTTGTAGAAAGCCAACGACCATTACTTGCTCACTCCCCATGCATGATACCCATTCCATTAACTAAACCAGTGAAAAGTCATGCAGTATATAATTCGCATGGACAGAATTTGATATATTTTTGTTTAATATTTCATTTTTTAAAATTTCATTTATTCATTTAATTTCATATAATAGTCAATGTTTACAGATTGGTTAACGCGTAAAAATATCAAAAAATAAATAATAATTAACCTCGATTGGAAGTTCAATTATTTACAAAAGCTTATGGTTTTCCAAGGAATAATGATATTTTCCACAGATTAGTTACCCCCCCCCCCTCAATTCCCTCAATCGCCTCGCCCATTGTAGTCGTCGCCATCAATTTGGTATATATTGACATAAATAATTTTCCTACCGGTTCAATTTCAATTCCAACTATTGTTTTCATTTCTTATAAATCATATTAACATTAGAACAAAGCAGAACCGTACAATATTGAATATATAATTCACAAAATATTTTTTTTAACTGCACATAAATACATTTTTTGAAATATTTGTGATAATATAATGCAAAAAAAATATATAAATATATATATATATATATATATATATATATGTATATCGACATTTCATATGGAAATGGGGGGACCCATTAAAAAGTGAATGCTTGTAGAATATGGGTCCCTTAGGAAAAAATGCCATGCAATCTTATGCTAAAAAGCTACTAATATTGCTTAATATGACTAGGTGACTCAACTACATGAACTATTTTGTATCTAGCTCATGTGATTAAGATGCTAGGATGCCGTATTATATTGATTCTGTAAAATGACCCATCTGAGTACAGATTCACTTTTTACCGTGTTAACGCGAGCCTACAATGCAAATGATCGGGTAAACATTTCCAGGCAGTGCAACTATTGACATGCTAGAGATGGAAGGGGGTGGGGTGTTAGGGATATATGGATCATGAATACGACACTAAACTTGGTAGTATACCCCTATCTATCTCTTCCATATGGGTACCCGTAACCGCTATTTTTCTCGTCAATAATAAAAAGTAGTTTGTTTACCTACAAAAAAGGTTATTCAACTACACCAGCTAATATTCCTATCAATTATGTCGGATAATGTTAATTATTTAATTTACTAATTATTATGATTAGATCATTAAATTCGAGGCCATGTACGACTGAGTTTGAGTACTAATCAAGTTAAACCTTAAATTCAACTTAAATATTAAAACCGTCTTTTGAGGTAGAGAAAATAAAAAACATATTCTGCATGTCGGAATATTTTGTATTTCAGGAGGCAGGACAACACGAAAGGTAATTTTTTTAAACTACATGATCAAACTCCTCTCAAATTCATGTCTATCCCACACAAATAATGATGCAATACCTAAATTATAATAACAAGACTTGGCTGTTAACTTGCGACAATGAGGTTGGAATGTAGCTCATGTTTATGTCAATTTTTATGTTTTATATGGCTATATTTCTATTTACATCGTTTTGTTATTGCTACTTCTACTCTGCTTGTAATGTCACATCTATTTCAAATTCATGCCGACATTCTATAAGAAAGCACCGAGATTGTGATGCGAAGGCCAGAAGATGTGGCTCTGGCATGCTACAGGATCGAGCAAATGGCTCTGCATGGTGGTGGTGACGATCGCTTGAAAACAACAGACACCTTCTTGAAAAACATGCCTCGTAAATGTTAGAACAATCTTTGTGACGTCACGGCTACGTCACGTCGTGTCCCATCCACCATGTCTATGTACGATTAGGGGTTGTTTGTTGATATTTGTGTATGCCGCAGAGCTAAAGTAAAGACAGTATTTAAACCTAACCAACATCTTCAACAGCTGAAAACCATTCGTGATAATGATTACTGTATGTAACAAGAATAAAAAAATAAAAAAAAAGAAGATATTCAGACAATAGAAATAATATTATGGGTGTAGAGCGCCTAATACATACATCTAAACGCTTTACAAGTATTATTCATTTTTCCAGTTACTGAATACTTGTTTAGGTGGATTCGGCGACTTAATTTCCTCATTTAGAATTGATATCGAATGAATTTGTGTAAGCTATACTTTTTTTCCATCATGATTTCCATTTAGATATAACCAACCGCTTTTTACAAAGTGAACCAATTATCGGAGAGATTTAATTAGATTGAACTAAATCTGGCTCTTTATTCATCCCGACGATTGCATTATACTAGGTGGGGTCGGTTATTGTCCTTCTCATATTTCAAGAATAAGACAAAGATTATTGTAAAATATACCTTTCCAAAATGTATGTACAGATACACAAAACTGCTCCATATACAAGCGGTAAGATTGAAAAGAGATATTCAGTCAGAGCGAATTGAATCTCTAGCCTTGTAAATTGAAATCAGAGAATGTCAATTTAGCTGATTTGAATTTTCGGACTGTTCAGAAAAAAAAAATTCAACATTGTATTTTCAACAAGCAGTGTTTGGTTTCACTCCCACCTGTTTATGAATTTAAAGGGCAAGTTCAATATGGAATTGATTTGGTTAAAACAAAAAAGCAAATAAATATAAGAAAAATATGACCGAAGGTTTTACGAAAATTTACTTAAGATAAACAAAGTTATAAATTCTTGATGTTTTGAGTTTGTTATGCTATTTCGATCTTCTCTTCCATATCATAGGTAATTTTTGCCCATAATTTTTGGTAGATTCCATAATTGCTATTTGAAAAAAAAAAAGAAAAAAAAAATCATTTCTATTACCGGTATTGTATATTTACATTCATTCTTCTAATAAATAAACATATTTTGTGATCATGAACCATGAAGAACGGAAATAATTATGAACTTTGCATACACACAATAATGGGAGAGCAGCTCGCAAGTAACATCACAAGATTAAACATATTAAACATTCATAATTTCATTGTTTTTGGAGTAGATTTTCTTCAAACCCTCACTCATTTATTTTTTATTATCTGCTCTTTTTTAAACCAGGGAAATTCCAGGGCGACCTTCCCCTTTAATGATATAATACTGATTCGGGGAGACTTTTATCCAGTAGCTTTGCCCGAACATGGGGAATGAAAGGGTATTTGTTACTAATAAAGTATTACAAATTTAAAACGGAACATGAGACCGTTTTCTTCTGAAAGAAAACATAATGTCACAATTGAAAGGGAATGATGTGTATCCTTAAGCACGTCTGTCATCAGTGCACTGTAACATAACAAAGATACGATCAATCTTACGATCAATTGTAACTCTTAGCACATGGTTTACCGTAGACTTACGATTGATATCACTCGTAAGATTGAGTGTATCTTTTATGTTACAGGGCACAGTATGTATGAATCTAGTGGATAAGTTATTAAGCTCGAAACGTGTTAAACCTTGTAAGCTCGTGCGTGCAGACGAGACTGGGATACCATAAAAATGCATTGAATTTCTAAGGTTTCTTACAAAATGTCGTCTGTCTTTTATTCTTTCGTATGTTGGTAAGAATGCTCTTCGTCTCATATGATGATTGTACGTGCCCTGTAGAGTGCTTGCTGGGATTCACAGCCCCGATGTGACCTTAATTATGCAATGCTGTTCCTCACACGTTTTACCCTCTCACTGTCTCGCTCTGGTAGAATGGAAGACTACAGCATGGACGACACAACACTGGCAAGATATCAATATCTAACTTTGTTCATGATGTTTTTAACGGAAAAGAATTATAGTATTTGCAACACAATATGACTGAACTTTGTGAGATACAGTTGTCAGGTTGTAAATTACATTACTTTCATGATATCATGATTAAGTATTTTACTTTGTTTGTATAGGCCTATACATGTAAACTTTACCAGTACAAATGGTCATATTCTTGTTTCAAGTTATAACTATTATTTAAAAGTGAGATATTCAAAACAAAAACAAATAAAAACTGTTTAGGTGACATCTGCTCTATAGTGTACGTCATATTGACGAATCAACCATTTCTATAGGCCTATAGCCTCGTCTACATGTATTTTAATGGTGTTCCTCCAGTATGTGTTTTTATGGACCACACCTTTACATTATAACCGTCAGCACTCTAGGAGCAATTCCATTAATTTGGGTTTCATTTTAGCAAGCAACATTTCCAAGATTAAGAAGAAAATTCCTACCCATAAGCGTGTTATTAGACCCTTATTATATGCTCTGTACCCTCTAGCTTCAAATACAAACACCTTATATGACGTTGCAAGGAGACAGTTTCCAGTTCATTTTTTTTTCCAATCGATAATTTGAATTGTCTCCGTCCAAAAATGGTTTGCTCTTAGTGTGTTCTTCAAGAGGGTAGTCCGTTTGTTCACCAGCTGAATTAGTGCTTGTAGACGACTTCAATGCATACAAAAGAACTTTAGGATCTTTAAACTTGCATATTGGTTTTTCTTTGAATATGTTTGTCCATAAAGAGCATGCAAAGTGTATACAACGTCTAAAATTAATGTCCGAGGCCCACGCCTATTTTAAATAATTTGTAAATTACATCTTATTGACACCTACAACTTATGAAGTAAACATTTCAACTGTATGGGACAAATGTTGCTAAGAGTATTTTATGTTTCCTCAATTATATCCTTTCTATTTGAAATGATATTTGATGTTTTTAATTTTTCAGCAAAATTAAGATGCTATCAAAAGTTACAATATTACGAGTATCACATGAATTATCATTAACATCCTAGAAGTTTTACTTCTTAAAAATATGTTTATAACATTTCTGTTAATGTTAAAATATGTAAAAACTTGTCCCATTTGGATATAGGGTACGCACGTTGTCTTTTTTATTCCATATAATTGTTACAGACTCAACACCAACCCTGACAACCCAGCATCCTTTGACATTACTAGCGATCACTAAAGTTATGCGATCTTTTGTGTAGCTCATATTTTACCTATCTATATCCCCACAATTCATGAGAGAGCCCAGACCGCTTTACACAATTGGCAACGAGATCGGTAGAATCCCGATTCTGCAAAGATTCATCGAATAGGATTCAATAGCTTTTCCCCTTCCTTTTTCTTTTATTCAATTGTCCAGTTTCATTCAAAAGGAAGTAAACCCACTTTTGATGAAAATTGAGTTATTGATACCACGACGTTGCACAGGTACGTACCAGTCTTTCAACAAAATAATTTTCTGAATTGTTGATTGCAACTGTAAAAAAATGCATTTTGTAATTTCCCTATTCCACAGACGCATGTACAATATCTGGTAAACAAAATTGCCATTTTCTCTGAAGTTATAAAAGTGGATTTAGTTCCTTTTGGACTGAAACACTTTCAATTGTCGCCTCGATTGTATCGCTCGTCCAGAATTTATTTTATCGGGTCGAGAACACTTATCACGAAGATGTGATTAGAATAAGCGGCCGAGCACCCGCCAATGCGAGTACATGGGGCTGAGTAATAAGCGGCAAGCACCCGCCAATGCGAGTACATGGGACTGAACAATAAGCGGCGAGCTCCCACCAATGCGGATGCATGGGACCGAGCAATTGGGGCGGTGTCGATGCACTCCTGTAAATATGTTTTGAGTAGACCAGAGTAAAATGTGACAAGATTGAGAGAGAGAGAGAGAGAGAGAGAGAGAAAGAAAAAGAGGGAAAGAGAGAGAGAAGGGATGGTGAGATAGAAGAGATATTGGGTTAGAGAAATAGAAATAACATCGAAATGGATGCGGAGGGATAGGACATTGGACGACATCTTGCACGACAGGTGCTTTCCCTTTCGTTAGGTGTGGAAGTGGAGCTGAGTTTTATAAGTCAATACTTACGAAATGTTATAGGTTTCTATACGGAAAGGATCAAGCATTTGATCATTTGATCATTAACATAATGGTCGATATGATTTTCTAGGTTCATCATTGAATTAAGAGCTTGGTTACAAATCGAGATGTCAGATTCATTTTACAGACCATTCCTAGAAAATCATTTTTTTTAATTTTTTTTATTGTTCTGTTTGTTTTTGTCGAGATAACAATAATCAGATTTTCGTTGCCCTTTCGCACATTCTGATGGGAAATTCATTTTTTCATTTATTATACAAAGAAAAATATTTTGAAGACAAATTAATCTAACCCATTTTTCAAATGAGCTAGTCAAATCCAAATTAATAAATTAAATACACCACCCCCACACGTCGGACTACATGGCATTAAAAAAGATTAAGAGTTATCTGCCTTGGTTTAATTTGTTTCTTCCTCATCTTTCTGAAAGTCTAGAACACCTGTACTCATGTGATACGCATGGTACCGTCATAATGGTACAAACTGACTATATATCATTTTTGGTGTCATATTAAAATAGTCAAAGCAAATCGATATTGTACTTTAATTGAAAAGATCTATATCTTTATTCATAACGACTATTTCCATACGTTGCCTTTCAACATTTTTAAATGTACTAATTGATTTTTTAAAAATAATCATTTCATGCTTTAAATGTCACATTAGCGATAACGTAACAATAATCAATTCAATATTGGTGGTGTTACATCAAATTCTCTATTAAAAGCACAATTAATATCATAATGCAAACTAAAAGATCGTATCTTTGTACATTATATTATAAAAATAAGTGAATGACATTACATGTATTCTAAACTATACAGATTATCAAAAAGCTGATTCCAGACTTTTGATGCCACTAAGTATCTAATAATTAGATAATAATGTGGGGATCGATTAATCATACATAACATAGGTGTTATATCAAAATCTTTACAATCAACATTATAGTGCAGCTAAAAGGTTCGTTCTGTGTATTATATGTAGAATACAATGGAAAATACATTAGTTAACATTAAGTGAAGGGACGAAATTAAAATCATTTAATCGATTTCTCAAAATCCATTTTCATCCTTCTAAACTTTTATTCCGGTAACTATAAACATCATCGACAACATGAAAAGGCAGATTCATTAAACATAATGTTGGTGTTACATTAAAACCAATATTACAGTGAGAGTTCATTTTTTTCTAAATCAAATGGGAATATAAAATTGACATATTAAAGTATAACTCTGCAGGATTGACTAAACTTAAAGTTTGGTTCTCAAAAACATATTTGTAGCCTTTCGTGCCACAAAACTTTATTGACAATATTAAAATTCCATTCAAGGATGACCCGCAAACACAATGTATTTTTATTATTTACTTATTTATTTATTTATTTATTTAATCCTCGTTTATTTATCTATTTTCATTTGTTGGTGGTCTCTTGGTGATGATCAAAACAAAACTGATGATTCTTCAAAGAAATTTTGTACGAGTCAATGCTCCGGAAGTGGTTTTTAAGGATTAACCGAAGATTAAATTCATACTAATGCTTTCCAGTAGTTCAAATTTTCTGTTGTATAACAGCATAATACAGTGCTAAATAATTATTTTATTTAATCTTGTATGTTATACCTTTCTTTTCCTCCCCAATGTCTGAGTAAATTTCACTTTTCATCGTGCTGTCGTTCAAAACTCGTCTTTTTTTTCTTTTTACTCTATTGCAATTTGTATAAATAAAAGTAACGGTTTTTAAATACAGATGATGTCTGCCCAGCGACGACTCTCACTTTTAGACAATGTCTTCCCTATGCCCACCCCACTCCAAATCTGATTGTTCCAGTTGTGTAGCTTCTATAGTACTCTATTTTCAAAGCCTTCAGTGGGCCGTCATTCAAGCCACCAGCTCTTACCCATACAACTCAACCCCTCTCTAATAATCTCCACCCCTACTCAATATCGATCCATCCCCTATAAGGGGGTCGTTCTTAAGACGTACACCTCTATAAGGGGTGCGCTCTTAAGACGATTGATGGAAAGAGGGGTAACAACACCAGACCGCCTTTTAACTGTTTTCATCAAATCGAAGCCAACCACAACCACAATACTCGATTATACCACATAGTGGTCAGGGATTCTTGGCTTGAACTGCCAGCTTAAGCCGAAGTTACATCACTCCGTGGTCCGTATGGCCTGTCTAAGAGCATCCGTTTTGCCTGTTTTTGTGCAGAGATATTCATACGAAATTGGGCAAAACGACTCAATGTTTTCTAAGAGCTATGCAGGCCCTGAGGTGATACATGATCTAGATCTTACAGAGGCTTCTCGATTATACCACATAGTGGTAAGAATTCTTGGCCTGAACTACAAGCTTTAAGATACCTTCTCTTTTCAACCCATGATACTAAATCACATTGGTCAGACCGACTCCAAAATGTCACCTGACATATCAACATCTCCGTTTGGAGTTGGTAGGACAAGAATTGTCTTGACCAACTTTATCTTTGATCAGAACTAATAATGCATTGACAGTTTACCACGATACATTCACAGCTAGTTAAACATAGTCGACTGTGTGAAAAGTTCGAATTTAACAGTATTATATGGATATGATTTTCCACTGCATTATGGTTTTCCACATAGTGTTAATATGGTTTTATTCGGTTTGACAGTGTGAATTTACACATTATGCCTTCACACTGTGGTACACTGTTCTCTAATAAGCAGGGGTCTCAGACAACATACACTGCGAAGACATAGTTCCTAATAAGAACCTCAACTGACAGCACCTAAAGGAACCGAAGGATTTGTAGTTTAAAAAGCTGCTGTCAAAAAAAAAATCAGCAGGGGATTAGTTAGCATAGAATCTAACTGTCCCCTGGATTAAGACTCGAGGAGGGGGTCAAAGAATGAACTATAGGGTGATCAAAGATAAGGAGATAATCTGGATAATAGGAGAGTATAGATGAAAACAAGATCTTCGCTCAAGAGATGGGCCCTTTCAGTTGTATAACAAAAGTAATCAATATAACGGTTATTAATAGTGTGACTTGTGTGCCCTGTTACATAAAATACTGACGGTTAATCTTACGATTGAGTGTATCTCTTATTACACGGTTTATCAAAGACTTACGATTGATATCAAACATAAGATTGATAGTATATTTTATGTTACAAGGCATTGATCAAACAGTTTCTCAGGGAATGACACCGACATGCCTAATGGTAATGCATTAAGATCAGATTTTATTTAACGTCTAAGGCTTAGAATTAAGTATCATTTGATGGGTATAAGTGTGAAGATGCATTACAGGAAGTATTTCCAAGGATGGTAAAGTAAGTCCATCTTTGTTATCTCATCTTTCCCATCATCTACCCCATCATTCACTCCTCTCTTTCTCTGTAGAGGTAGTTGTTCGCGTTTTCATGCCAAGTGGGCTCTTTTCGTCGTCGCATCGAGAAGGTAATAATTCTCTCAATTTATATTTTTAATTACTAATGAAAAGTGTGGGGCAAGTCTCACTAGCTGCCTGATCCGCAGATCACAGAACGTGATAATGATGAAAATGATCGGTAATGTTTAAAAACCATATCCAGCAATCGCAATGAATATATTTATTTAAAAAAAACTAACAAACAAACAAACAGAAAACACACGTGTTTGGGTACTACATGGTATATCTAAATTAGATGAAGAGTTATTTAAAAAAAATTGACATTAGAAGGACACTTTGACCTATTAACGTCTTAAAATAAAGCCAACCCTTTGACTCAACAAGTAAATGTTGTAAAAACAAAGAAAAATAAAGCAAGGAAGAATGGATTTCAAGACTTATCTACCTTTTATACTGTAGTTGGAATGAAACCTTATATAAAACGATATTGAAAGATTACAAATCGTATGTTGAAAGGCAATGCCATTGGACATTCACGTACTCCATTAAGAGTTATCCATTTGTCATCGAACATGGCGGACAGTCACCCTTCTAGAGAATTGGAAACATCAGGATGAATTTCATGATGAAAGCTTCAGTGCACATCGTAGGTTGACTGCTTTAAAAACAGTTAGTGTCCTGTTACATAAAAGAGATACGACCAATCTTAGCATCGATCGTAACTCCTCTCTGCAAGGTTTTCCATAGACTTACGATTGCTGGCAATCATAAGATGGGTCGTATGTTTCGTGATTAAAAGCCCCTGGGCACAGACAACCAACTAAGGTTGACTGCTTTGTGAAAGTCAGATCATACATATTTTAAGAGTAAGCCTCATGCCGTGAGACATTCAACATGAATATTGCAATAGTTTGCTTTATTTCTACTTGAGGGATAGTCTTCATGTCTCTTTAAAGTGAAATTATTGATCTAGTCATGAGATTGAAATGCGGGAAACACTGTCTCAAAGTGATTGGAAAAGGGTGATAACAATTCACCTGAGCATTATTGTGTGCTGTGAGGCTTTGGAATCCCCAAAAGGAAAAGAAATTAACCCAATTCTGCTTAGAGTCACATGAGTTACACACAGAAATACAAGTATGGGACTATACATTATTTTGGTCATATTAGGGAAATTGAAAAGCAATCCTTCGCAGTGGGCCTTTTAACCATGATATTCTTCCTAAATAGCATTCAAATAATAGGAAAGCTAACGATTTATTATTATTATTATTATAATTATTATTATTTCAAATCTTTCCCACAACAAAGCACTAGGTTATCTTTAACACATCAAGTCCCAAATTCGCTCATTTTACTATGATTAATTCAGCACACAATCGATGCCCATGGGGAATGGGTTAAAGAAGCTAATGACAGGTTGATGGATATGATATTCACCTGTGTAGAGCTTTATTTTATGAAAAGCACGAATGGTGTGCATATGCATTTAAAGGAAATGTCCAAAATGTAGTTAGGTTTGTTTTAATTGCAGAACAAAAGGAAAAGAACAATTCAATGAAGATTTTACACAAATCTGAAAAAAAAAGAAAGATAATAAGGTGCCTGCTTGCGCTTTTCGTGGTTCATTACTTGAAGCTTGTATAAAAAGATGTGCTATATATCGAATGAGACATAGAATGGTAAAATCGCAATTGATGGACTTTAGAGTACTAAACATACAAGAAAGCACCTAATAGATGACGTCAAAAAATGAAATTCATACAATCATTTCTAACCTTTGTGGGATATACAGTGGACATTTAACCAATTTCTTTCCCCAACCAATTTTTTTTTTTTTTTTTTTTCTGGGCGGACTTCCCTTTTATTTTTGAAAAGACAAAATACTAAGAATGTCACAATGATCTTTTGACTGACATTTTGTGCTTACAGGCATCACGAATTCAACCGAATTTTGAAGGGAGAAAAGGTTGAAAATTGCACTTTGATAAAGGTCATGCCTTCAATATTCTTACACCAACAAGTGGCATGGGATTTTTATACAATCATTGTTTCAACTGACACCCCCGCTATACATGTAGATATACACGATATCTTCATCATCTGCATGACTTGTGTTCCCCCTGTGCCCTGTAACACAAAGACTTACGATTGATAAAAAGTTACAATTTTTTTTCTCGGTGGCCTAACCACGGACAGGATGCTCCGAAATTAATGATCTTAATCCTAACCCTAGCATTAACCATTATCTTAATCATATCCAAATCCTAATCCATGACTATGCCTGATTTCCAAATGAGGTTACCGAGAAAAAAAAATTGTAGCTTTTTATCAATCGTAACTCTTTGTGTTACATGGCATTGCCGCTGGTTATATATGTTATCACTCACAAAGTGGTGTTTCGTCAAGAGCAAATTAAACACCACAGGATCCCTTTTAATCATGACCCGAAATGAGCTAATGTTACAACGATCCGGCTATTTTTACCCACAGTTTTCTTCGGAAATCTGTTTGAGACTTCACTTTGTCTGAACAGTTACTTGTGAATTCATGCCTCTAGTCATGAGCATGATTATGAGTACATTTTCATCTCATTGTGATCAGGAGATCATTGGAAGATAATGCATGTAACTTGTGAAAAGCGCCATTATAGAAACTCCCACTTAAGTTTGCAGAGAACGAGTATAAGTGTATACTCGGATATCTATGTCACTTTAAAATAAATTTAGCAGAACAGAAAATCAGACGAAAGTGCCAAGACCGTTTCACTAATTTTTAAATATTTTTGCTAAAATGATGGCATCATTTTTTTTTAAAACCAACCTAATATATTCTCAATTTTAAAAGATAAAAAAGGGGAAGGGGGTCGGTAAAGCTTTAACGGAAAATCTGCAAGAGTGCATTAATGTTTTTTTTTTTTTTTTTTTTAATCCAGTCAATTAAGCCAAAAAATGTATTATTGCAAAATCTCAAAATGCCCTTTCGGTCTCCCAGAGTAATAAAGTGCAATTGTTCGAGTAATCTAAACAAATTTAAACCCGAGGTGACATGATAATGCAGTTTTAATGATGCCGCCTAAAGAACTTCTACACACAATGTACTAATGAAGCACAAACGAACCGAATTTATACAGAGTATATTGTCTACATGGTGTAAATGAGATCATTTCATGAGCAAAATGTTTGCTAAGTATTCAGCAGATAAGTGTTAAGTTTTGTGCCTTTTAGAAGCCAACTTCCACATTTTAACGTCCAAATTAGATATATCATATTTTTCCATTGAGATTTGATACATAATACTGAGTGTAATTAAGTCGCCATACGCCCATTACCACTCTCAATAAGCGCAACGTTAACAATAAATTCTTTAAATGTGAATTTAATATCATGACCGCAAGGTAGGCACATACTAAACATCAAAAGCTTAACTTTCTATGTTCGTTATTAGCCTTGATTGCACTATAATGTGTGAATAATTAAGTTAATTATTACATTGAACTTGACATTTTTATAATTTACGGCCATGTTTTCATTCGCGCGTTTTACTCATTCGATTGTTTTATATTCCATACTTGTTAATAACCTTGCTTGCACTATAATGTGTGAATAATAAAGTTACTTATTACATTGAACCTGACATTAATATATATGCACTTAATGCAGCCATGTTCTCATTCGCGCGTTTTACTTTTCGCACGTTTTACTCATTTTGATAGTTTTACTTTCCATAATAACCTTGATGGCTCTATAATGTGTGAATAATTAAGTTACTATGAACTTGACATTAACATAATATGCACATTAAAGCCATCTCTAATTCGCGAGGTTTCCCATAATGTTTTACGAATAAAGATGAAATATTGTTCACACGTCTCATCAGGAATAAAACAATTAACTCCGTAACGCACTCAGATTGCACTTTTTCATTTTATTAAGATTTTGATTCCAAAAGGAGCTAAATCCACTCTTGTCACTTCTGAGAAAAGGCATTGTTTGCCATTTCTTTTTTGTACAGGTGTCTATAGAATGTAATATTTTATTGTGCATTTTATAATAATTGCTCTCAGAATTTAGGTTTTTTACTTTTTCAAAGACATCAGTCTGAACAATGGTTTGATATCAATAACTCAATTTTCATCAGAAATGGATTTAGCTCCTTTTGGAATAAAACTCTTCATAATCTCTGTATCATTGATTTCTAATTCGTTTGAATATTATCTAATATGTTTATCTGTACACATCACAGTATAATTCAATGGACCATGAAATTAAAATAGCTCGCGGTGGATTTTTGCTGGTGATACGCAACATAATCAGTTTTTATTATGATGCAGTCACACAGACACTTACGTTGAGTTACGTCTGGTTGCGTCCAAAACTTATTTTCTTTTCTGCAGATCCCCACGGATGCCTTCCCATCATAGTCAGCAGGGGAAATAGTGATAATTTCGTTCATCCAATAAAACAAAGAAATGCATAAGAAATGAGAGAATAGAATATGAAATAACGATTAAACAACAAAAACGTAACTAAACGTAAGTGTCTGTGTGACTGTAGCATTAATGTTAGCAGTGCTGCGATACTTATCTCAAAATTCTACGTGTCTATTCATGGCCTTGTGGTAAAGATTCTGCCTGAAAAGAACACGAATGTTGGAGCTTCAAATCTCTTCTAGTCCCAAGACTTCGTGCCTCGTGATGCAAATTTATCACATCAACGTACATGTATATTCAGCTTACCCCTTTTTTATTTTATTTTTTTTTTTTTTCATTTGATATCATGAATTCATATTATACTATTTAAAAAATGGGGGAAACACAACTCTCTATCTCTCTCTCTGTCTCTCTCTGTCTCTCTCTCTCTCTCTCTCTCTCTCTCTCTCTCTCTCTATATATATGTATATATCCATAGTAAGAATAATTAATGAGAATGGTAAACTTACCAATTGTGATATCCACACTCTGAATGGTTGGCCAGAAGCATAGCCATAGAAGAATCCATGTCCTAAGCATCCGACCACCCCGAGACGCCATGTGTGACATCCTCACAGACAATCCTAAAACGTCGGGCATGTCTGAGGAAAATGTCGGCTGATTATAACAAAATAGAAATAGATGTGATAGAGAATTCTCTACCAGATGTAAATGTCTTCAGAATTCACTGGAATAATGAAATCAAAAGCTTTTTCTGAAGTACGTCAATCTAGAGAAACTGGAGGTTGTATATCAGCCGATCTGGAAGGACTTATGAAGAGCAAGTAATGTAATACAGAATGTGCTTGTATTAAAGCAGAAGTGATCTGGAGCTCTCCAAAAAGTGTTCCAACTTTTCCTTCTTTCTTTCTCTGGCGTAAAGTTTTATAACATGCAATATCGCTTTCAAATTCTACAAAGAATCAGAATAATGTGTTTCGTTTAAATGTAAAACATGAACTAAACTCCACTTTGAATGCATAAACGCCTCGAACTTCAATGCTCCTGAATATGAAATGGATATATTCCTTATTTTAATAGGTCCAGATATATTCCTTCACGACAATCAGAATACAAAATAAACACTCGGCAATCATCCACCGTTTGACGTCTTGAAATATTAATAGACCATCATTTCCAGCAATTTCCGGTCAGTGTAATGGTGATAAATGAGAAATGAAATAGGCTGAGAAAACGCGTAGATCCTTTCAGGAGCGTTCCCTCCCTCTATTAATTTGATTTCAGAGACTGAAAATCGTTGCTAAAGTCCCCCGAAGTCATTTTATCCCTCGTTCGATAAACAAAATTGGTATGAGGGGAGAGTCAGAAGACGAAGGCTCACTAACAAACCCGACATAAGTTGACTGCCGATTTCACGCACACGATCGTAAAGAGGAAAAATGATGTTAGATCGAAGATTTTGGCGGGTAGAGAGTTTGCGCTATCACGAACATCAACGCGTTGACTCCCGGGCCAGCTGCCTGCTCGTCACTGCCAGAATGCGTGTGTGTACGCCACTGAAAAAAAGTATTAGTAGATAAGCGAACGTTCAGCGATGCACTATCATCCGGAGTATAGCAATTCATATACGGAGGAGGGGGGGGGGGCTTGTATAGAAATGGTATAATAATAAGATATACCTAGCCTTGTGGATATTAGTAACATCCACGGTGTTTTGTAAAGCTACCGTGACGTTTCTAATCGATAGATAAGCAGCTAAGCTTCTTTACCATTGTCTGGTGTCTGTGAGGGTGAGGGGCATAGATAAAAACACGTAGGAACTGACAAAACTTTGCCAGGGGTAGGATGATAAGCCACGCCCATTTGTAATTGTTTAGAAAACTATGAATATTCATGTTCGATATTCGTTGCAGTTCTTCAGTTAGAAGCAATTTTGATGCATTGGTAACATCGAAAAGACATTTTATATTTTATGCATTTTACTGGTGCATTCAGGCAACAACATATTAGGCTAAAAGTGTATTAGTTAAAGAAATCACATTGAATTGAAAATAAATATTTATTCAATTTGATTGAATACAAAATGAGGCAGTATTTTCACCAGACACGAACATACATAATTATATATTTAAAATTATGATCATGATACTTATAATTACAGCAATCCTTATCACATAATTGCATGTTCTAATAACCGTTACACAAATCGTGCACTATATCGGATTATGTACGAGAGATAATATCATAATCCCAATATTTCATGTTTTAATAACAGTTACACACATCGTGCAATACATGGAACAGTGGGCGATGAAATAATAACATTAATCTAATTCCCATTTTTTCATGCATTAGTAACCGTTACAGTTAAGGCGTCGGATAGTGGGTGAGAGATAATATTAATTTTAATCCTAATATTTCATGTTGGATTGCAAGCCGGAGATAATTATAGTTATCCTAATCCTAATATATTGATTATTAGTTACACATTGTTCCAGGTATATCTGATCGTGGGTGAGAGATAATGATGATTACTGGTATTCTACGCTAATCTGACGATTATTCTACAGGGAAATGAGTAGGCATGATGGTAGGGGATGAATCACATATTGCGAAAGACAAAATACAACGTTAACCCCGTCTGTGATATATATCATCTCTATTATTGGAAGAAGTGTAATTATATTCCGATAATGGGATGGCGGTTGATGCAGGAGATGGGTTTTTAAAATAATATTTTCCTACATGTTCAAAGCTACATGTATACCCGGGGGTGATTCACTAACAACTAAAATCAATCCCAACTGGGATAAAATCAAATTTAGGATCAATAGCCATGTTATAGTTCTATAGGCCCATGGTTGTGTTGATTTTAAATGTTAGTGAATCACCCCAGAGTGTATAGTTTTTTTGTTTTGTTTTGTTTTGTTTTTTAAGAATAAAATATGGTTATTATCTTCTCTTTTTTTTTCTTTTTTAAAAAAATCATATTTTACTTGTATAAATTATAGGAAACAATGTGAACTGTATTTAAAAAAAAGGGCTTGAAATCGGATCATTAGTCGATGAATGCTTCATGGTAGCGTATTTAGGGTATGGAGGATTAATTTTAATATAACTATATGTACAAGGCTTATTGCCTTGTTGCAGTGCTCCGTATAACGAATTAGCGATATAAAGATGCCTTGAACGATTTTCAACCCAAACAAACTAATATACAAACGATGTTCAGTGCTTATTATATGATAAGGAAGACACGTTTATGAAATCAGATATCTTATCACATCTCATGTTTACTTTGGGCTCACATTGAATCGATGTAGGATGAAATTATTCCTTTGGTGACATGAATTCACATATAAGGTCTTATATGTAGCTAGCATCTATAAATAAAATTTAAATTAAAGACAAGAAAGAACAGCTGTAATGAAATGAGCGAAAAGCATGTTCAGCATAAAATGTTATTCTAATTTGATTCAATATTAAAATTTCTCGTCGAGATATCCCCTCGTAGATTTTCAATCCATCTCGCAAACAAAGTTTATCAGACCTATTACCGCATGATCTGACCAGTTACTAACATAATATCCACTCTGAAAAAAAAAAAAAAAATGAAGGATAAAATGACTCCAATGTGAGTCTGTTGGGGCCATACATCATTCTGTGTCAATTGTTACATGTGATGAGACCCCTAATTGACCCGGAATAGCCCAAAAGTACCCAAAGTTGGGCCATTCTTACCCTTCGTCTTTTTTTTTTTTTTTTTTTTTTTTTTTTTTTTTTTTTTTTTTTTTTTTTTTTTTAAAAGAGTGTACCGTAAATGTACATGTAATTTATGTACAGTTATACAAAGCTTTGAAATAATATCATCCCTAGACTATTGAGGTGAAAACATGACACTTGTAACGATGGGATAAGCTTATTCCTGCTAAAACTAATAGTTGGGTTGCTGTGCAGAATTAGAAGGACGTGTTCCTATTATCTTCAGCATGAAATAGCTATCGGCTGAGGCAATGTAAACAATAATAATTGAAAAGACACACTTATCTATTCATCTATTCACAATGCTGATTGCTCAGACGTTACTTCAAAGTGACCGCATGATGGCGTTTTACCTGATACTTAAAGGGAATAAACGGTTATTTTATATTGTTTGTGAAGTTTTTTCCTGTATTCTAATTTGTTGGTTGATTATATGCTTAAATCAAAAGTGCAGACGTAATTCAATGCACAGCACCATGCAATATAAACAGTTTATATATGTTATTGAGCCGATTTCTGAACAGAAAACAATAACAAAATATTACATTATCATTAGGGTATGTCTAAACCTACAGTATATATAACCTACAGTATATATAATTATAATTTATATATAATTATAATTTATATATATATATATATATATATATATATATATATATATATATATATATATATATATATATATATACAGAGGTGGCCAAAATTATTAGAACACCAAGTAAATTTAAAAGATTTTAGTTGTTTTCATTCAGTTGACCATTTCAATACCTTTAAAATGCCTGGAATGTCTACAAAAGTCATTATTATACTTTAAAACCTAAATAAAATAGTCATGCGTTTGGAACTCGCCCCCAAATCGCCCCCTAATTGCCTTTTTTGTGTTACGCTACCAATTGTAAAATCTAAAAAAATCTTGCCCCTATCAGGATCAAAATGTCATAACGTTAAATATATCAAGTCTCTCCCTACAAAAGTATACATTTTCTGAAAGGAAGTTTCATGAGAATGTCAATAATGTTATTCACAATACGATAGGGTGAAGTAGTAACATGTTCTATGGGATTTTTTAAAAATTATTTGTGAGGGGCCCCAAATTTTTAATTTAGAGCCCTTATTTAAGTCCCCTTTTCCTCTGACCCTTAATATTTCAACATATTTGAATTGCTCATGAAATTCCCTCATTTAATGAAAAAATAGTCTTAACCTCAAATGGGCATGGCTACTTTGGTCATCTCACCACCAAGGGAGGGAGCGAATCCACCCCTCCCCATTTGACCAAATTTTCTGAAACTTTGCAGGTATTTGAGGTATATTAGAATAATTAAGCCTTGTAAGTTTCATACTTCTACCTCAAATACTTTCTGAGCAATCGGCATATGTAATTGGCATTTTACTTTTTTGAATTTGGACTACATGTTTAATACAAAAGTCTATGGGGAAACCAAAAGAGCATAGCGCAAGTATTTTAAATGCTGCGCATTACCAGATGGTCGAAACTATATAAATTTGGTATCAAAATATACGTAAGACCCTATGCTAAAAAGTTATGAAAGCTCATGGCACACAAACGATATCTTTAATCTTATTTCGGCAAATGAACTAGGGCATTGATAATCCCATAGACTTTGTGTGGGTTCAGGTGTTCTAGTAATTTTGGCCACCACTGTAAATATATATATAAATTTATATATTTATGTTTTACCGCATAATATGTACCCGCAATTATGATTGCAATTACATATTCATGGAATTATAAATGACCTTACATTTGAAAGAATATAAAATATATTTATAAAATTGTGAAAAAAGGGCAAATGTGGTCCTTGGACAGAATAAATAGGTTACAAATTGTTTGTCAAAATAAAGTACTTAAAGATCTCATTCTTAAATTGAACTAGACATAAAATTAAAGAAAACAAAATGCTTTTATATTGTTAAACCTCAGAACAAGGACAATTATCATGATATTAATCCTCCTCCCCCTTAGTGGATAAAAACTAACTGAACAATCAAAGATTGATTTATATTTAATTATACAGATTGTTTATTCAAAATTGACTGAAATTGAACAGCGATTAGAGAGAGAAAAAGAAGTAGCCTATGTATCAAAATCTCTTGAGAGTTATTTATTTATTAAAATACATTCACTAGCATTCCATTTTCACACCCATGTCATATTGGCAGATAGGTATGCTTCATAAGTGATTCATGCATGCTACGCGAAACAGGTCTGTATAATGTTTGTAATGAATCTAATAACAGGAGATGGCTTCATCACATGTGTCGCATGCAGTCCTATACGTTGGAATTTACGTGGGCTAAAATGGTAAATCATGACCGATAAACAAACTCCGTCAGTACCTTATTCTATAGTTTAGGCATGGCAACAGAGTAACTTTATTTATACAATGCTTCGTAATAGTTAGCTAATAATCGTTTTTATTTCATTTATGAATAATCGGCATTTAAACATATATCGTATTATATCCCTTATCTAAGATTGTTTGCATTGAGAGTGTACACAAGGAGAAAAAGAATAGTTTAACTAAGAAAAACGTTTCTTCATGAAATAGTTCGTTTTTCTTCATGACGTCACGCATAGTACATTTTTCCCTAGGGAAAAACTGGACTATACGTTTTTCCGACCCCCCCCCCCCACCCTATTCACGAAGTTGCGCGAGTTGCGCGAGCGGTGCTACTCTGCTGCTTTACCTGAAATTCTCCACTGCATGCGCGCATGCCACGGGAAAACTTTCGGCGAGACTGCACTAGCACTGACCAAGTGCGCAACAGCTGATTTTTGTTTGTAAACAGACAAATGGCTGCCTCCACTAGTTGCCAGATTGATGTTAATAACGGAAGATTTCAGCAGTATATGACGAGGAAATTGTGGATTTCATGAACTCGACTGACAGCGTTAATACTCAGAAACAAATTAAGTATGCTGTATCTATATTCGTGAATTTTGTTCACAAATTGATGGTGTGAGTTGTGATGAGATCACATCAAATCACTCGATTCAGCGCTCGCAAGATTTTTCGTCGGTGTCGAACAAAACGGGCGCTTTGTAAGTATGGTGGTGTAACATAAATTCGCAGAACCTTAATTCACGCACGACGGATATCTCAAAAGTAATCTAATATCGTGAAAATCTGATAGCACACTCAGAAAGAGGGACCAAAAATTGCTTAAGATTCAAACTTTCGTCACTGTATGGTGTCGAATTGTGAAATTATTGACCAAACATCGAAAAATGCGTGTCCGTTGCGAAAATTCCGAGTTTTTGACAAGGGTCTGGAAATCATCATTTTCCGAGTTAATGTCATAAAAATTATGATATGATATTAATATCATCTTATTCTATGAAATTTTGACTTACATTTACTGTTATCCCTTTCCTTAGACTGATGGAATGTCTGATATATCTTTGTCAAACGCTCGTGCGGGAATTAGGTAACACTGTTTTGTTGACTTTTTCAGCAGAATGCGCGATCGTTCGATCGACATAGAATTTTGAAATCGCGATATCGTCGAAACCCTTTTGACCTAGTTCACTTCTTCGTTCGCGATTCGGAGTTTAGATTTTGCCGTTTATTTGGTAATCACAGTTTTCGTTGATTTTGAGTAAAACATGAAATATTGTTGATTGAATGTCGCAATTTTATAATTTTGAAATTTGCGCGAACTATGGTCTCCCCATCATACTTGTACTTATTGGATCAGAAGAAAGGTAAGCATAGACTTTAATATTTGTTCATTAAAAAAATTAAAAGGAATGGTATTATAGTGGAAGGGATATAAAACAAATATACATGACTCATTCTCAGAACAGGTTAAAACTATTCGCACTCAGGAACATCACATAGTACTATTCTCTCTCGGGCCCGATGGCCCACGGAGAAAATAGTACTATGTGATGTTCCTTCGATGCGAATAGTTTTAACCAGATCCTCGATTGTCATTGTATATTTGTATAATATACAACGATGAAATATCGTGTAGTTTTCTTTGCATTGCATTTCCTGCCTCGGATAGAATAGGAAAAAAAAAGAAGAGAAGACTGCTGCATCTCTGGACCAGTTAAAGAAGCTCTTAACAGCCCATTTATTTCATTAATAAACTGTGATTGTTTTTTATTGCTCAACTGGTCTCTTTTAAAATGTTATTCTGTTGAGTGATAATCATGTGAATCTCGTTAAGGATCCAAATGATATTAGGATGACTAACTCCTTTATTGAATATTTTTGTTTTGATTAAACACCGCCTGAAAAGTTAACATTTTCTTTAGGCCAATGTATTCTCTCCCTACGGGTTTATTCCTACATGCTAACCACCGTGTAATATTCCAAATGATGACGTATGCGTTGAGACAGAATTGAGAAATGAAATATGTTTTATTGATTGGCTTTAGTTTTACCAGCAGGTCAGGTGCCTATCACCCTATGACATTCAAATGGCAGTTATCTACGTCATATAACTATTAGGTTTTATTTGCTCATGATGAAGATTCGGTGTCAAATGCCATTAGCAGCTTGAAGTATAAAAACTTTGCCTGTGCTTTGCTTGTGCTGATAATGCGCGAAATAGTATGTCAGCTTTGAGAGTCTTAAATGTTTTCAATTTTCATTTCTTTATCCTGCGTTTTCTTGAATCCCTGGTATGCATTGTTTGATTTTAAATTGTGTTTTATTTAGGAACGCCAGCAACACCGTGTAACGTAAAATTAAATGCATTGAAAAATGTGAAAATAACGATGAATTAATTCCTGTAGGGAAGTTAGTGAACAAATTTGAAAATCGGCCATTATAAATAATTTAGATTTGTTTTTTTTATAGCTATTGAATCAAATTATATATCCAGACACTGTTTAAGCAATGCTATGGAATATGGAAAGAAGACTTTAAAAGAGAATAAGGAAGAGTTATCTCTCTGGAAATATACAGGTAGAAAGATAGGGAAACAATAACGATACTAACATAGACAGACATTATAAAGAGGGAGAAAAGATGGAGACGGAGAAAGAGAGAAATGAAAGGAGTGATAGAGAGAGAGAGAGAGAGAGAGAAAGAAGGAGAGAAAAAGGAAAGAAGGGGACAGTGAAAGAGGGGTGGAGGAAGGGGAGATAAAGAGACAGGGATAGATATAGACCGAGATGGAGAGAGAGAGAGAGATAGAAATAGAGAGAGAGGGGGGAAGAGAGAGAGATAGACAGAGATAGACAGAGAGAGAGAGAAAGAGAGAAAGAGAGCGACTGAGACCAGAATATGAGATGTCCTCCTTTCTTTGATTCCTTTGGGGAAAGCCAGATCGATATAGAATCTGTAGAGTCATTCTTTAATCGCGGAAGCTATTAGTCCGACCCAACACCAAGCTGGTTATATGCATTTAACCTTGTTATATATATATTGATTGTTAGCAAGAAGGAGGAGCGTACATCACATCACTTGCACTATCATGGAAAGGGCAACATCCACTGATATCTCTTGTGTGGACGCACCATCACCTCGTGTTAACAAATAATATTGAAGAGGGTGCGCATACGCGGAGGCCATCGATGGGGAAGTTCACACTGAAATGAGATTTGAACGGGAAAAAATCTATCAAAATAATGAAGTTAGGAATATTAACAATTTTCATTTTCTGATTGTCATTTCGGAACTTTTTATTTCATTTAATTTAATTTTTTCCCCTATTTTTTTTAATCTTTATTTTTTTTTTGTTTAGAGAGAGAGAGTATAGGCCTACGCTCAACCTTGAAAATTATTATTATTTTTAATTTTATTTTGTTATTTTTTTTTTTACAAATTACCATCTTGTATTTTCCCCATAGCGTCAAAGGGAATGCAAACTATTAAACGATAAATATGTGGAAAAAAACATTCCTCTCTACTGTCTGGTATATCAACATCCAATATTTTACAGGACAATATTATGAAAAATTTGATATTCAAATTCCATAATTTATTCATACATTTTACAAATCATTTATTATGTTAGTTTCGGCACTGTTTGATAGGGCTACCTCCTCTTACCTTCTTCTTTTCATCATTGCTTCAACAATTACTGTATATAATGTATTAGTAGTCTTTAGTTTTATTGATTTGCTGCATTGAATTGCAACTACTAGTAAATTATTGAGTTGTTGTTTTGTATTAGTCAGTTTTTACCCCATTGTATACTTATTATCTCGTAAATGATGATTAATTATGAGTGTACAGGTATGGCAACGTCTCAAGCTTTAAGCTTATATTGCTATACCTCTGTATGTTACTCCATTATATTCCAACAATATTCTTGATCAAAATTATGTTATCTATGTAAGATTTGACTGTAAACTGTTTTATATTATCTTGATTATGTTTGCTCCAATGAGTTACTTCTATGTATCAATGTGATGTATCATTCAGAAATAAATAAATAAATAAATAAATATAGCAATGTCCCTATAGCCACTAATATAGTAGAGGAATCTAATAATAAACTAGGTCTTAATTCTTAACTCAGTCTCATATATTATTTGATTTTTAATCATTGACGATTATCAAAAATAAGTTTTTTAAAGAGCCACATTCGCGACATTTGCCACTAGCTTCCTTAAAATGAAGACTACCTGAAAACGCATCTGCTCAAAATAACCGTCCGTCATTTTGTAATGCAAAGATCAACGCGTGAGAAATATGATTCACACATTAAAGTTTAATATCTATTCAAGAATATTTTTCTTCTTTTGATATCCATGACACGTTTCATATGACAGAATCCTTAAGCATAAACCAACCTTTCCAACCGGGACTTTAAAAATTCTCTGGCGTCCATTTTGTGGGCTAATGCATATCTAATCGGTGCATAGAGTATAATAGCAAGTATTCGGTATCAAGCAGCCGAATTTCAGAGAAAGGTCGGCTTTTAACGAGGTCATTTGTGGTTACCAGAATACAGCAAATTTCAGTTTAAATGAGCATTAAAAGCCACATATATTCTACTTTAAAAAAAAACATATTCCAATTAGGTTAATCAATCTTGAGTACTTTTCTATCGGTAAAATTATCAGCACAACAAAATGCTTAAATATTGTCTTCTAAAACTGTAATGAATCTTGAAAAATTATACTTTACTATGCTTGTTGGTCATTTATCAATTTGCTTCCTTTTTTCAGGGGGTGACTTGTTTTTGCAGTATTCATTTATATTTTGTTTGTGTGTTTGTTTGTTTGTTTGTGTTTTTTGGGGAGGCGTCCCATAATTTCTTTATGGTACCTGAACGTTTTATGAGCATTTACGTCTATAGAAAAAAAAAAAAAAAAAACGTATGTCATTCCAAAAATGATTGTATATTTTTGAAGCATTATATAATGTTTATTTTGAAATGTAATGATTCCTTGAATAATAAAACTTTATCATTTTTTTTGTGTGAGTGTGTGTATGTGTGTGTGTGTGTGTGTGTGCGTGTGTGTGTGTGGTGTGTATGTGTGTGTCTGTGTGTGTGTGTGTGTGTGTGTGTTTGTGTTCGGGGTGTTTTGATTTTAGTTTTCCTTTATCCGTTTTTTTACATGAACTTTTCATGAGCATTTACGACCACGAAATATATCGTATAAATATCATATTCTTCCAAGAAGGATTGTATATTTTTTTAAATATTGTATAATGTTTATAAAATGAATCTACTAACACCCTAGAGATCTCTCAAGGCGATTTGGAACATCCTGAAAATGAAACAAGATATGCTTGCTCGAAAATGAGATGAAAAGTGTTTTTTTTTTTTTTAAGAGAATACATGCATTTCTCATTTTTTGAAATTCCTTACAATTTAATCAAGCATTAATCAGTGTATATTTAGCACGCTTTCGGCAAAATCTGGTCAGGAAAAAAAAGAGAAAGAAGAGAAGTCCTCCTATTATGTTGAAATTGCAATTATATTGCTTATTTACTATCTCTTCATGCAGCAACTGTGTTATTCCGTGTTACGATAAAAGTTAATCGTCTCAAGGCATGTGAAACAAATTTCATTAATTAATAAAAAAGCAGTAATGTCAGAGAAAAGGCCCAACAATTTTGTTTAAAGATGTCACAATTTACTTGTACACCATCAGGATAGATTTCAATGATAAAACTGCAAAACAGAGTTTTGGTGTATACTCATAGTGGTGAACGCATCAGTGTGTAATTGGTGGCTATCATTTATTTAACTTACCGCATGATTTATGTGTTAAATCACAATTTTTTATTAAAGGAAGAATGAAAGTACAATGCAAAAAAAAGTATTATTTTAGATTTCCTCAGGTCTAATTAAATACATTTCTGATGTAGTTTCATATGGCGCCCTCGAATCAAGCCGCGTGCTTATAGAGATTTTCGCCTCCTTTCACATGATTTATATTAAGAGATTATTTGTATGGTGTAAATTTATTTTGAAAAGGAAGTAGATGTTACTTGAACTATTTTGCATTTTTTATATTTTGTTTTTGGTTTTGTTTTTGGTTTTGTTTTTGTTTTTGTTTTTTGTTTTGTTTTGTTTTGTTTTTTTTTGCATCCCACTTGGTAAACCAGATTTGCTGTAAAAGCAGGCAGTTTTTTTATTTCACAGTGTAGGTTGATAAAAATAACCAACGCAGACGTACGACGTAAATTAGTATTATAAACGATGACCCTCCTACCTCACATTATCCCACGCATCAAGCCAAACTATAAATTATTCCGATGATTATGAATGAAATAACTAGAATTTTTGTCTATTTGCCATATGTCATACACCTATAAACTCATAATTATGTAATTGTTGGATATTATGACAATATTTCATCACAGGATAAATGAAAATACACAGTAAAAACATTGTTATTGCAAGAAAAATGGAGATTTGCTCCGGTCTAAGTGAATACTGCAATTAAATTTTTAATACCTCCCGGTAATTGGTATAGGACAAAATGACAGCCTATTTGTTATTTTTACATCAGAATCTATGGCGACTCTGCTGACACCAGGTGTACTGTAAAATTAGGAAGCTTTTTTACCAGACTGATAAAAACATGGACATGATATAAAAAAGGGGGGAACGGAGACGTATGACGTAAATTAGTATTATAAACGATGACCCTCATCCCTTCCCTCATGGACTCACATTATCCCACGCACCAAGCTTAACTATCAATTATTCAGATGATTATGAATGAGATAACTAGAATGTTTGTCTATTTGCCATATGTCATACTCGTCACTGTCTGCTGTGCAATGCGTCTCTAAAAATCTTTCGCGCCATTTTTTCACCTGCCAGGGTGATGAGCACCGTCAGCGGTTACAAGCAATTTCAATATTCGTTATTTTAGTTGTGGGGGGGGGGGGGAATGGGAGGGGTGGACGTTAAAATACCCTGACAGGTAAATGAAAGTGCAACAAGATGTATATGCCTAAGATTGTGCTTTAAATTTCAATTAATTTTGTAATACGTTGTTTTTAAGATTATGTTTATATGATTGTTATGTTATTTTGTTTTTGTTGTTGTTGTTGTTTTTTTCCTGAAAGAACGGAATTAATAAATACTGAATTGAATTGAATTGAATTGAAAGTGTATATGCGATGGCTTCTGGTGGTTCGTATGACCGAACATTTATATCTCCTTTACTATACTGTTAATTTATCCCATGTACGTATTAGTTTTCGAAAAAGAAATTATCCGAACATTAATTTTGATACGATATTCTGACTTAAAAGTACATTAATGTTCGACCGTCCGAAAAATAGGGCCCAATTATCCCAAAATAGAACAGATTTCGTTAATCCTAAAATAACATGGTCTGTATTAATCCGAGTAGAATAAGGATATTATTTTGTGTTATTTCTTATTAAAAATAGCGAACCATATTTCATTTGATATAACAAACTTCCTTTCAGATTTAACAAACCTGGTCCCCTTATTCATGTTATTTGGATCAACGAACCCTTTCTCATCTTCACATTTAAGCAGCCCCATTTCATTTTCGCAGAATCGAACATTCGATCTTACGAGGTATAATCGTATTTTTATATTGTGATTTATTAATTTTCCATTTTTTAGCAGTCATCTATACAGAATAGGCGATCGACTGAAGCTGAAGGGAGATGTCATTTACATGAAAAAGAGAAAGTTGCTTTACGTAAGATTTTGAAAAAATAAATCCCCAAATAAATTTATTATTGCGATACATATTTCTCAGCAATGCATCAACAATAATGCAAAATTTGTTAACTTTGGTACCGACAAAGGTATGCCTACAAAGCATTTTTTTTAAAGAAGAAAAACCAGATTGTGTATGACGGACACATAACCCACGATGGAAAGTATATCATTTGCTAAAGTTTGATAAGAGACAAAATTTTCTAAAAGATTTTATTGGTATCGACAAAGGTATGTCTACAAAGTTTTTTTTATAGTTTTTTTAAGAAGGAAAAAAACAAAATTGTTTATGGCAGACACATAACCCACGATGGAAATTTTTTTCAGCTAAAGTTCGATAAGAGAGAGATTATTGAAAGATTGTTTTTTTTTTTTTTTTTTTTTTTTTTTTTTTTTTCTGATCATGGATGTCATTCGTTTTATTCTCATCATTATCCTCATAGTGGTAAAGGTCATCAAATGGAAAATCGTAACTATACACCAATTATATACGAAAAATCGTTTTCGCCTAACCTTATTTCACTGAGGGGCGAATGTCTGCGAATATTTGCGAACTTTTCGTTTGTTATCACTGGTAAATGCTTGTAATTATAGCAAAGTTGGGGAGGTAAGTACTGTCGCAAACAGTATCTTTCCGACAGTGTTCTGAGGTACAAAATCGAAAATTCATTACGTTCGCACATATTCGCCGTTCAACGAGATACCTTTTTTTTTTTGATTCCATGTTTTTATTAGTTTGTATATTTACTGGATTTTTTGTCTGCGTGTATTACGAAACAGTATTATATTATACCAGGAACATCTTCCTGATTATACTTTATCTCTTTTATACAGGATGTGTAATCCAGTAAAGTTAAGTTATGGTTCTTTTATCCTTCCTGATTGTACTTAAAGATCTATGTTTCTATTTAATAATTTGTTGTGGATTTTTTTTTTATGTCGAAAAAAAAAGTAAAATGTTGTGTAACGGTCTAATTCGACGCAACATGGAATCGCTCCTTTTTGACATCAACGACACGCCTATGCCTCTCCTGAGACAGCGGAATGGGATCCCACTGTGAGTTATGGGAGATGGTGTTCGGAGCGATGATCTTTATAACAAGATTTACATTGGACTTATTCTCTGCATGTTCATTATCTAATATAAGCATACCAAAGGTAAACCTAATATAGCTGGCGTTGGGATGGCACTTTGACAGTACTTCCAGCTCCTATGGTGTCGTTAAAGTGACGCTTAAGATGCTTTATATCATGCCAGTAATCGGCATGATATTGTGATAAACATATCCCTTTGCTTTAGACTTGTTTGAATTTGATATATATTCTGTAAGTATAGTTGATGGCATGTATTTTTGATTTAGTGATTAGTTTGTGTTCGCACTTTTTTCTGTCATTATCAAATAATCAATCCATTTTCGTTATCATCATCATCATCACTATCACCGTCCTTACCATAACAATAATTATCAAAGTCACTATCATCAAGATCATCATCATCATTATCATCATCATCATTACCATCATTTACCATTACAATCATGACCATCATTATCAATATCATCTTTTTTCCTCCTCCTCCTTATCATAATCGTCATCATCATCATCACCACCACCATCATCATCATCATCATCATCATCTTCATCAACATCATCATCATCACCACCACCACCATCATCATCATCACCATCATCATAACAACCATCATCACCATTATCAGCAATATCATCATCATCTTCTTCACCATCACCATGTTACCTTCATCATTATCATCATCCTCCTCATCATTATTGATCTGTCACTTCTATGAGAAGAAGCAGCATTATGGCCACCTTCACCATACACATCTTTATAATAATTATAGCAATGATTGTCATTGTTAGTACCACCATCCGTCATACATCCTTTTAATCCATTACCACCCATCTCTCTTTCTATGGACAATGAAGAAGGCTGAAATGTATGCTTTGAAGTCCGCTCAGATAGCTTTCCTATTTCATACTCCATATACATGATAGAGTTCGCTGATAGGTAACTATGGTCAAACACCTCTGTTGACTTCCTTCCTCGCGATATGATACTTCCCTCTACCGGACTACTATGAATCTACTTTTTGGAGTTGAAGACTCTTGTGTGCTGTCCTTAAACTTGGAACTTAATGCTCGAGTATGCTATTCATTTCAGAATTCGAGTAGGCCTGCTAGTCCAAGGTCATACACCTCTCTAATCAGTGGAGGAACCAGGCGGGGCGCAGAATACGCGCGCCCCCTCTATAATTTCAAAACCACTCATTGGCTGTACACGTTAAAATCGGAAAATTGAAGTTGGTCACCCCCTGATCGGGCCTGGCGCCACTTCTTTTTTTCAAATTTTTGGATATGCCACAGCAATATTGCACTCTGTCTGTTTGTAAGTCAAAACATTTCCAGTGCCCTTTAACGTAAAAGAAGAGATCAATCTTACGATTGACATTGGTCGTAAGATCGATCGTATTTGTTTTTTGTTACTAGGCTCTGTACCTATTGCATGAATATATTTTGAATTTTCAATTTGTATGTTACATGCTCCAAACATTCATTAACTCCATAGTTTATGGACCGCCTCAAGCATTTTTGTCCAGTTTTCAGCTGGTTAACGGTAATAATGGCAAATCCTCTCTGTGTGTATTTTTGATTATTATTTGAAATGTTTTCTCATATAAGGTCTGATCTTGAATAAATAACTTCATGAAATATGAAATTCGTTAAGTCAACCATAGATGACAAGTTAAATTTTGTTGACACAGTTACATCAATAACCCTACGTTATTTGAAACAAGGCAATACTACTTTGATAAAGAAAACAGTGGGCGTTTCACAAAGGGTTATGCCGACTTAACTCTTTTTGAAACACCCCTCAGGTAAGAACTTTTTATTAATCAAATACTTAAAACAAAACAAAACAAAAAAACAAAAAAACAAAAAACAAAAAAACCCGAGGGAAAAAAGTGCACTCTTGACGGTGTAAACTTCAGAAAGAGTGCATTTAAAGTAAAAATGTGCTTCTCTAGGGCTGACTTGATTTCAACTCTACCTGTGTTACCTCAATAAAACTAAAACATTCTTCTTTCCAAAGCTGATATATCGGCATCTATTCACCTGCCACAAGCCTCAACTCGTCACTGTTTCATGATCTATGTTCATGGAGGGAGACAGTGCCCTGTAACATGAACTAGTTACGATCATTCTTACGGTCGATTTGAACTCTTAGTACACGGTTCACCATAGACTTACGATTGATCGTTTCTGTTATGTTACAGGGCACATGGGGGAGGCCGACTGTTTTGTTAGTAGATGCTTGGTCGTCGCACCTAGAAATATTTTGTTTTTTTGAGGGCTGACTGGAATTCAACTCTACCTGTGATACCTAAATAAAACAAGAACATTCTCCTTTTCAAATCTGATATATCAGCATCTATTCACCTGTCCTAAGCCTCATCTCGTCACTGTTTCATGACATATGTGAGCCGAGGGGAGACCAATGCTGCCCTACTTTGGCAAAAGGAAGCAAGTGACATACAAATCAAATTTGAGTTTTTTATTGTTACATATTTCATGTGGTGCCATCTTTTTGCTGTCCAAATTTCATGTCTCAAAGTTTATCCATCTTCAAGGTAAGACACTAGGCGACTACTTTGACATCAGTGTAAATGACGGACACATTTTGCTCTTTTACAGTAAATGTCACTTTTGTCAAAGTATGGGAAGTATTATGCCCTGTTACACAAACGAGATACGATTGATCTTACGACTTAATTTAATTGTAGGTCTTTAGTAAACTGTGTATTAAGAGTTGTAACGACCGGTGATGTCACAGCGACGCATAATATCACACTGACTTACGTCTAGAGCCAACCTGTGACGTCACGACCTGAAAGACGTGATTGGGATTCGAACCTCGGTCCGATCCTCATCAGTTTGTAGGCTGATTATCTTTTTCCACAATGTAAATAATTCAAATGATTTTTAGTTATGTTCTCTAAAAAGGCCAACAAAGTGATAACAATAGGACCGAGGTTCGAATCCCAATCAAGACTTTTGGATGATGACGTCAAATGTTGGTCCCAGACGTAAATAATGTTTGTTTTTTTGTTTTTTTTTTGTTTTGTTTTGTTTTGTTTTTTTTTTTTTTTTTTTTTTGTGACCAGATTGTGACATTATGTGTAGTGCGATATTACCGGTTCTAACAAGAGTTACATTTAATCATAATATTGATCGTATATATTTTAGACGTAAATAAGGCGTTTTTGTGACCAGATTGGGACATTATTTGTCGTGCGACATTACGGGTAGTAACAAAAGTTTACAATTAATCGTAGCATTGCTCGTATCTCTGTCATGTTACTGTATCATGATTCTATGTGAATTGAGGGAAGACCAGGGGGAGGCCGACTGTTTTGTCAGTTGGTGCTTAGATGTCTCACTACCTATTAGCCAATTAGATGGTAGATTCGAGGTGACAAAATAGTGAGAGATACCACACGGTTATAATGTCTGGTCTGAAGATTAGGCGAGGACGTTAATACCAAATCTTTCTTTCCTCAAAATATATTTCTCTACTTTGTTTGTCTTTGTCTCTTCTCCCATTTACCGGTACACCCGCTGAGCAAATGCAATATTTTTATATGTCCATTTATATCAATGTCTGTTTCTGATTCTATTTTGATATTGTACCTTTTTGTTGAACCTTGAATTTGCACTGTTACCATGTTCATCTCATTACGCAATTTAACCCTCGGCTATGGCACGCCAGAGGGGAAACAATTATTATTACATTTCACTCTGAGAAATATATCTTTCTTAGAGTGAAATGTAATAATAATTGTTTCCCTCCTGGCGTGCCATACTCGGCTGCGATGAAATGATAATGAAAGTGTTGAAGTCTCAAACTTTTTTTTTTTAATCAATGTTTTCATATTTTACTTAAAACCCATTCTGTTTTCTATTCACCATCAATTCCTTATTTTCGTTTGAAGACTTTTTAAAAACGTGTTTTTTACGAATTCATTTAGTTTCATAATGTCAACTTTCATTCTAAAAATGAATGTCTATGATATTAACAATTTTGTTTGACATTAAAATGTCTTCATTTAGAAAGTTCATAACGAAATGGTACGAGCTTCCAATAGAATTTAAAAGAAATTTCATATTATAAGAAAATTAATAACATGATTCAAATATGCGTGCACATGTTTACGTCATGTCACGTTTATGTCACGTGTATGTTACGTGACGATGGCACCCTGTCTGCGTGTTCCACTTTAGCTAAGTAGCGGTGTGGTCTCTCTAAACATTATCTTCTTTAATTCAAAGCTATTCAACTGATGGCGTGTTGTGAATGGACATTTTCCAGATTTCTGCTCCCAAACTGTGGTCGAAGGCGGGAAAATATGGACGACTAAAACATTCTATTTCTACATAGCATGGCGTCAGATGACACGACCAGTCAGCAATAAAACAGGTGTATAAACTGGCATAACTTCGATTGATTCGTTGAACCTGAATCATTTGCACAGATACTCACTCTAACGGGGACATGGAAATAACATACACCCCCCCCCCTCTCAGGCGGTCAACTATAAATCAAATCAAATCAAATGTTATTGATATAAAATCCACAACTTTGGATTATCATCATCACTATACACGAATGCTTGTTCCAGATTTCTGCGGGAAAAAGGTATATTTTAGAAGCTCAGGTAGGGGGGAAAATACGATAAATCATAAAACAGGGGGTCTTTTAGCATGTTTTTTTTTACGACCTATTTTTAATTAGGGGTATTTATTTTATTTTTTCTTAAATCCTGAAATAGGATCCTGAATATGGTTCAAAAACCTATGAAAAGGGGGTTATTTTGCTGGCTACCCCTCCAAAAGCTTGAAAAGGGGGTAATTTTTACACGGATTCCCCTATACGCACATTTAAACTTAAAAGTGAAAAAGGAAAAAAAAATAATACACTGGATGCTAAATCGTTATAGTTTAAAGCTTGAAATGTCTGTATTTAAAAAAAATGCACATCTTATTCAATGTTGCACAGCAGCATTTAAGAGTGCCTAAACCCTAAAAATACATACATGTCTCGAGAGACAATGGCCCAAATTTTGAACTGAAGACTGAGTTTGTTCAAAGCTATTGTGCGATCCTTTTGTCTGATGCATCAGTCAAGATCAGGCAAAAAAAATCGCACAATAGCTTCTCAAGAACTTCAACTCGTCCAGAATACGGGCCTAAATGGGAATTGTTTATATTCACTCCAGTGACACGATCAATCGGTTCCGATTCCAATAAACATGATAATCAGAGGAATTTTTTGACGTGGAAATCCTGGCAAATCAAATATAAATGCAATGATGAGAGGAGGCTAGATAAGGGGGCCTTTATTATTATGTGAATATGATGTGAACGACTTACAAAGCTGGGTTAAGTGTTGAACAGGGTGTTTCATAAAATGTAGGATAGTTCGTGTTGTTCGTTTGTAAATAATAAAAAATGAATAACTTTTTGTCTAATAATCACTTTCTCTATAATTATTATGTCATTCTAGCAAACACCGTGAAAGTAATAAATGTTTCCAATCGGTGTATCAATTTGTTTCACTGTAGTTAAGGTACAGGGCCCGTATTCCATAAAAGCATGTAATTTAAGCATTTTTGCTTATCTTTAAAATGCGTATTCCATAAATACGGCTTACTATTAAAGAATTCTGTTCAATCTTATTTTTGGCAGGTGAAGTATAAATTCTTAGATTGTTGCTAAGTCAAAAGTCTTAAATGGAATTGCGCCTTCAAATCGAACATTAAAAAATGAGAATTTTATCCTAACTTTAAGCTTACTACCTAGTGGCTTAACTTTAATGTTGATTATATGGCAAGCTCATTTGAGATCACAACAAATAAAAATGAAGATATTAATAAAATTCAGAATTTTGTTTCATGCTTTCTGACCTCAGACAAAGAGCTTAACGTGTTTGGTATAAAGGCTAAGATTTTTTCTTTCCTGGACAAAATTTCGGAAAAATACTTAGACTTAAGACAAATTGCTTAAGTACAGTTTATGGAATACGGGCCCAGGTGTAGATCCAAGATTCGTAATTTGTAAAGAGAGTGCAGGCCCAATATTGTCTAGCCACAGTAGCGGCTCTATTACGTTTGGGCATGGGCCGATACTTTTAAGGTATTTTAAGGTATTTCATTAA
The DNA here is from genome assembly GCA_940671915.1 of Paracentrotus lividus. NCBI lineage: Eukaryota > Metazoa > Echinodermata > Echinoidea > Camarodonta > Echinidae > Paracentrotus > Paracentrotus lividus. Next base: position 588,162 of record CALNVZ010000218.1, on the reverse strand, counting down.
TTTTGAACGAGATACCATAGAGCCTTAATATCAAACGTGGAAAATCCCACTATGATTCTTTAAAAGAAGTTTGAAAATTCTTCCGATACCATTTTATTCTTATCATCATCATTATCATGATAAAAGTTGATTATCAAAAAATATATATATATATATTTTTATTACTATTATTATTATTATTTTTATTTATTTATTTATTTATTATTTTATTATTATTATTATTATTATTATTGTTTTTATTTATTTATTTATTTATTTATTTATTTATTTATTTATTTTTTTTTTTTTTTGGGGGGGGGGGGGTTTGTTCTTGTTGGGTTTTTTTTTTAATGTAAAGCCTCCGACTGAATCTATTTTGTTAAATTCAGCGCATTGCCCTGTCATTCATTGTCATAATCGTCTCCACTTCAACTTCGACTCTGTCCTATTTTGGAAAATCATGGAACAGTTTAATTTATTGTCTACTCGGCCTGATCGTCTCTCACAATGATCACTTAAAACGACGAGATATCATCCTGCCTGACACGGAAGATTAAACTTAAAACTACTATACTTTTGATTTAAATTGTGGCTCATACAATAACCATACTATGAAATACTCTCACTCTTACGCATTTTGTTTGCATAAGATTAATTACATATAAATTTATACAGTTGGCACTTTCTAAATATATCACTCAGTATTATCCTCTAATCACTTTGTTGAGGTGTTCATTCAAATTCGATTTATTTGTCATCGTATTTGGCACAATTTTCCTGACTCTACGTTTGTTACTCTTCTTATTTAATAAGAAAGAGCGTATGAAAAAAAAACGAGCGTAATTTGTACTTTGTTCAAAACGACACAAATAAGATGTAACAAGTGATTTAGATTGAAGACGCGAAAAACCTTAAAATAAAAAACCCTTTTTTTTAATTTTCGTTGTAAACACATACAGTATATTGTATCATGGGGCGGTATTATCTTCGGGCTATCAATTTTCTTTAAAAACATATTGAAAGCGCAGACCAAGGGCGACACCATGCTAAGTCGTCTTTGCATAAGTAATATTGAGACGGTGGAACTGATCCACTCAATGGGATACTCTTTGCTTGGTGATATGGACTTTAAGCGAAAGTGGTATTTCTTAGAAAATGGTATTTATAGGTCAATATGATGGACTTTAAAATAATAACACGTTTCGCTTTATGTAAAGTAGGAGTGTGATCAAGAGCGCGCGTTGAATAGATAAATTGCCATTTTATCTAAACCCACTTTGACTAGGGCCAGTTTGGTCTCATAATCATGGCATGGTAAGATTTCTTCTTTCCTTTTTTCCCCCTTTTTGTTTTGCTTTAAGCAATTTCTTAGCCCATTGAATATTCGTATATAACAACAGCTATGAATTTCGTCTCATGTTTTCTCTAAATTTGAATAAGAGAAAGCACGAGACGATTTTCTTTATCTCTCTTATGTCTTGTTTCTAATAATTGATTCCCATTTTAAAGTGTCCGCTCGATACTATAACGGTAATTAATTTTACTTCATTGGACAAGTTTTAAACCAATTCTTGGAAATATATATATAGGCCTAGTTATACGAATAATATTATTACTATTTCTATATTCATGTGTTTAAAGATAAAACTTTGATAAAACTTTGAATTTGAAATTTTAGTAAGAATAGTGTTTATTTGCTTAGACCAAGCTATTGTATGCCCTTAAAGTTTTTATGGTGATTCTCTTGAACAAAATAGCCTTGTAGAAATGTGAAAGTGATCCATCACAGTTGATGTACTAGACAACAAACACCATGACCAGAAAAAAACAAGCTCAATATTCAACATTCGTATCGTTTGCTAGAATGAGTTATTGGTTGGAAGGGTGATACAAGAAGGAAACCGTAAAGATGAGGGTGTGTGGGTTGACTGTGTGTGAGTGAGTGGGTATGGGTAGTTGTCTTTGGGTATGACGAAGGAGTCTCTTTTGTATGAGTTTGTACGTGGTTTATGTGTGTGTGGGTCGACGGGTGAGGGTTTCTGTGTGTGTGGGGGTGTGCTTTTGTGAGTGAGGGTGAGGGCGCCAGTGTGTATTTGGATGATTATGAAGCCGCTGGAGAGAGGGAAATGAAAGAAAAGAGGAGTCATGTACTGAAATGTTAACATTATTTTGATGCATTTCATCAGTAAGCGATATTACAAATCGGATAGATTGGATGTAGAATTGCGAAATATTAGGGGAGACACGGGCGAAGCGATATCATTTGCCCTCCCTATAGAAGCAGAAGATATACGAGAAAAAGTGTAGTAAAGATGCGTTAAAATATTGAAGGAGTGAAGAAGCAGTAGGGATGAAATTACAGAGGGACTCAGTAACGGATGACTTGTCATAAAAGTAGGAGGTTATGCCGCCGTTAGTGTCACCTGATCAATCATATGTCACGTGATTACCTGCCTTGAGAGATGCTAAACTGATGTTTGAGAGTAGCTTTTTTGTGTATGCGTGAGAGAGAGAGGGGGAGAGAGGTGGGGGAGAGAGTGAGATATAAAGGGAAGATGGAGAGAAAGAGAGAGAGAGAGAGAGAAGGGGTGGGAGATAGAGAGAGGGGGAGAGAGGGAGAGAGAAAGAGAGAGAGAGGGATGGAGAGGGAGGGAGAGAGAGAAGGAGGGCTGGATAAGGAGAGAGATATGAATAAGAGAGGGAGAAAAAAAAGTAGAGGCATTGAGGTAAATAAGAACATTTATAATAGGAAAGGTCGATGATGTTAGCGGAAGACTTGAAAATAAGAAGAGAGGGAGATCGATAGAGAGGAAGAGAGAGATAGAGAGAGGGGTGGAGGGATATGAAAACTGTATACATGTAATTAAATGTCAACTCAAGGGGCGCCTCACTGTTCGAGTAAAACTCGCCCTAAGCTATCATCTTTCAGCATGGCCTAGTAGGATATTACATTTTGTTTTAAATGTGAGCTTGATTATTCGACATTTGTAAACATAATTTCACTCTATTTTCTTTTCAGACTCTACAATTACATTGAAATGAATTGAAATTACATTCACTCTTCTAATTTGGGGTGGTTCTTAATTTATTTGAAGTCATGATATTCACTTGGCTTAAAGCTGTGAACTGGGTACACAAAAAAGGTTTGATTTTGAAAATCGCACAAAATTATTATTAAAATATTGACGGTGGCATACACAGCTATAAATAACTTACAACATGCTCAAGTTGTTTGGGATATTTTTGAAAATATTATGTTACGTTTAAGAAGATGAGGTCATATTTCCTTTTTTTGACGATTTCTTAATGACGGTTAAAATCTTAATCAATATTTTACTAGATTGAATTCTAATAAAAAAAAAAGAAGAAAGAAAATCACCAAAACAATTTTGTATTTGGAATATAAACATGGGCCGCGGAGCGTTTTTGAAAATGGAGGGGCTGAGCTGAAAGTGGGGGGGGGGGCTGAAGGGGCCAAAAATCACACATGTATAGTCTTTTTTTTTTTTTTTTTTTGGTACACGTTTGCTAAAAAAAAAAATCGCTAAAAAGTTATGCTATTTTATTCAGGATAAAGTTGCCTTTTCGATAGCTTTTCTTGTTTTGATGTTACTCCCACTTTTGCACAATTCGAAATTTACATGTTCTCAAACAATGCACCGTGTTCATCCAAGCGTAAAGATATAACACACAAAATTAGTATCAAAAGATGTGGAAAGAGTTGCTTTTTTAGAATATGTGTAATAATTTGGAGTTTATACTTTGTTTGTCTTTTTATTGACATTTTACTAGGTGTCTAGTTTATTCTGACTCACTCGGTATAACGATAATATGTGTGCGTTTTAAATTGTTTTAAAGAGTTTTGAATTTGACAGGAGTCCATGTTCAAATATGTCGGGTCAAAGGCACACCAACATGGTTTCTACGGACAGTCCTGAAGCACATCCTCCTAACTTCTGCATTGGTAAGAAGATACATAATGGGTTGAACCCAGGTACTGCATGATGATATCCCATCAAATATCAGGGGATTTATGACTACAATATAGGAGATAAGACGAGGAGTCCATGTTAAATAAAATGAACCAGTTACGAGAATTATGGTGATGAATCCTTTTGGGAGTATCTTTCCGCGTCGTTGGTCATTTTGAATGGTGTCGTGACTGCGAGGGACGTCCCGAGTGCCGGTATCCTCACTGTCTACTGGATGACTGTGCAGGAATCCCGGAGGAACGCCCTTGGATTTCTGGCGCGCTATGTACAAGAGCCGAAGGTGGATACCTGTACTAAAAGCCATGGTGGAGCATATGGGGACGACTATAATGAGCGTGCCAACCACTGAAACCCAACTCCTGTTGGTGACTAGAAACTTGTCAAGACAATCTTTGATGATTTCATCCATGAAGGGGGAATTTGGGATGGGTAGGTGGGTCCCACTGGCCAGTATGGTCACTGTCAAAGTTACACCTATTGCAAGGAAGAATCGCTTTCTGGTGACGATGATGGGGTATCGTAGAGGGCGTGTTACTAGTAGATACAGATTGATGCTGATACCACAGAGGCATGCCATCACGAGCCAAAGCAGTATGTTATGTAGAATTGGAAAGACCATACTGATGATGGTACAGAGTTCCCGGCTGGTGAAAGAGAACCATATGATACTCCAAAGATTCCAGTTAATGGCAAACATCATGTCACAAACACAGAGGCATTGGTAAAGCACCCGCATGTAGTATTGCAGCTCCTTCTGGTGACGGATCACACCAAGCATTATGGAATTCAATACAACAGCGAGAAGAGCCGATATAGTGTACATGCTTACAATCCAAGAGTTCATGTGGTTAGCTTCCATTTCGATAAAAAAGAGAGTCTGCAAACACAAATCCACTTACAATTAAATTATGATTCACACCACTCAAAACCGACCACAAGATGTTGCATATGAAACTACAGCGCTATGTGGATGTTACGCCTTTGACAGTCTCATTCCAACCAAACCTGTTCCTGACAGTTAGTCAAATCTTCTGTGAATAATAGCTAATCGATGCTGAGATAGATGACAGCAAGTTTACGTCATATATCCAAAAAAAAAATAATGTCGTAGAACTATTAATTAACACTATAAGTCAGATTCACAGTACTCAAAGCCAATTAGAAAACGTAACATATGAAACTACAGCGCTATGTGGATGCTACGCTTTTGAGAGCTTTGTTCCAACCAAACTCTTTCCAGATAGTTAGTCAACACTTCTTGGCAAAATAGCTAATCTATGACGAGATAGATAACAAATACACGTCATATGTCGTAGAACGATTAATTCACACTCTTTAAAAATTACATATATATACATATATATAAGATATCACGAATCAATTGACAGCGTATTGTCTACGTTGTGGTTGTGACAATTTCGTTGCAGCCATTAGTGTCTTTGACTGTTTGTCCACTCTGTAGGCAGCAGAGTATTTCACCGATCATGAGAGCAGAAACTCTTCTAAAACGTGTTTCGATATAACCAATATATGTTTAGAGGAGATTCTATTCTCGTTGCTTTGGTACCCGAAAGACTCCAGAAATGATTATAAAATGTTCCTTGTACAACAAATTAAAAAAAATGGCAACTATGCTCTACCAGTTCTGCTAGAAGAGACTACGCTAGTTTGCAAAATGATGAGTTATCTGTGACACTATTCATGTATCGGCATACTTGTTACATAAGTTAATAATTTACCTACTATTCATTTCAGCCAATGGCGTACATGTAATCTGGAGCATATCATTTCACTCTTGTTAAGGAGCTGTCAGTATCAAAAGCTATATTATTCTCTTCTTTCGTCAACGACTCATAATCTTTAATCAGGCTTGTAGACATTATCAATATATCAACATTAGAATATATGTAATGGGAATTGTGCAAATAAATTTAGCAAAGTGAGAGTAAGCCACGATGACACTATATCATCAAAACACGTCGAGGTGGCCTCTTGTCTGGATATTTTTCTTTATCTATTTTTTTTTTTTTTTTTTTAGGGGGGGGTCTATTTTAGGTTTCCTCTTAGTATATACATGTATGATGATGCAATCCTCTCTTTGATTGATGTATTCAATCCATCACCTATATGATGAATCAAACATATGATTTGATACGTATATATATATACTATATTTTATATATATATATATATATATATATATATATATATATATATATATATATATATATATATATATATATATATAAAGGTCATGTAAATAATACTTTTATCATTTAATCGACTGTAATTTGATGAATTAGATATTGAACATTTTCGAGGAGTTACTTGTGTTTACATTGAAATTGTTAACGCATCACATATCCATTAGTACAATAGGACAATATTGGACACTTGACAGGGGATCTCAACTTAGGTTATCTTTAGAGTTGTGTTTGTGTGCCAATACAGTGCGTATCAAAAAGAAATACGAAAAGGTAAACCATTTTTTAGGGGCACGTATTCCTGCGACATTTATTTTTGCTGTTTATATTTAACATATAATTATAAACAAACTCCCTACTTTCCCAATGATGCCTTTCTTGAATAAATGTAAAGCATACTTTGGTAAATTGCAAATGAAGGTACAGACTATAATTCTTTCCAAGTTTTTAAGAAAATGAAGAAGACTGAGTGAGTGCTGTTTTTTTTTTGTTTTTTTTTTTGTTTTTTTTTTTTTTTAATCCTTTGGCAGAAACTTGGGAAATGGATTTTGTACCTGACGTCATCTTCATTTGCAATTTATACAGTTATGCGTTACATTTATGATTGTAAAAAGGTATGATTTTAACGGTGAAATAAATATGCAAAATAAATGAGCTGGGAGGGGGGGGGGAGTTGATTACCTTTTTTTTTTTCGATACGCCCTGTATAATTACCAACGCACTTCTGGCCCAGAAATCATGTACGTCTTACACTTTGGAAGAGAACGTTTATGACGCAAAACCAAACCTAAACATGATATCAATTTTTAAAAAAAGATGAAAGACAGTGATCACACACATTTTATTGGCTTATGGACAAATGTTCGAATACTAGGGAAATATGAAAGGTGATACTGAATAGGAATAAATTGTAGTATGCATTGCAGGAAGTTAATGATAATAGATAATCGAGTTGCTGGGCATTTAGTAAATGTTATAATGAACAACATTGCCCTTTAAACTTTAATTAAAGGGCGTTTTATTAGAAATTTGAAGTTTCAATTGTCAAATTTAATTATACATGCGACGGATCAATTTCTAATCAACACCTCTCTTTCGTTTAACCTCTCTCTTTCTCTCTCTCTATCTCATCACTCACTCTTACTTTCTGTCTCTCTCTCTCTCTCTCACTATTTCTCTCTTACTCTATTTTTCTTTCGCTTGACTTTAAACATTAAATATTTGTGTTAATAATTGGACCTATTTGAAGGGGGTATGGTCGACCTGTTTACTTCCCCTACATTTACAAATCAACAGTTAATATTATCGCACAAAGGCAGCCGAGTCACCGAATTTTTCTAGCCTAGTAGTCACATACGTACGCGCTCTGACAGAGTTAACCCAGCATAGCGCTCTCTACGTCGCAGACTCCACGATTGTATCCATTTAAATAGAGGTGTATGCACGGAATTGAACGCATCCGACTGCAATTGATCGCAATTTTGTCACCACAAAGGAGGGAGCCTACAGAGACCTCAATCACGATCATAATGCAAGGTAGTTCATCTTTTATCTCTTCATATGTCTCCCGAGGTCGATGTCATTCACGTAACGATGGATCGGTTCGATGACGTTAGAGGTTCATTACGAGTCCCTGGTGGACATCATATCCGTTTTTGGTGAATCGGTCGTCATTCCTGAAATGGCCCTATAATCGGCCCAGCCAGTTCTGGGAAAATTATTAATAAAGATGACAGCTCAACTGGCATGGTTCTTTTAGTGGTAACATATTTCTTTGAAAACGGTGAAGTATCATTATCTGTGTCGAGCATTAAATGAAGTAAGACGATCCGTATTCAATATTGTTCGATGTCAGCCTTCCTGAGTCAATTCATAAAGAACACAAGATTACATAGACCATTGAACTCCAAGGGTTGATTTTGCTCAAACTTGATACAAAGCCATTTTTACGCTTGTTTTTAAAGCTTTAGCATCATTGGACAGTATCATAGAAAAGAATATGAGCTTTTCTTTATTATGAAAAAAATATCAAGGTCACACAAGTTATAAATTTTAATACGAGGCTCTCATATTGTTTTTGTTTTTGTTTTTGCTTTTGTTTTTTTCTTGGACGCACTTTATTGTCAACTCAATTAAATGGAATGTTGCATTCTGGGCTTAGAAAATACAGTTTGATAATTTTAGGACTCGAAGTGATAATTGTCTATTAAATCTCACAAGAAGATTAAATCAGTTGAAGTAAATTCACACTTCTTGCTGTAGCTGCATGGTGTTCAAATTAATCTACACGGAGCCCTTTAAACAAAGAAAATATTTTTTTTTATCATACAAGTTACTCTTAATAAGGTTAACTTAGAAAAGGATCTACGGATCATCTGACATTCTAACGGTGAATCTTCCTAACTAATTTCATGCTCATACTACCAAACTAATAATCATCTCTTTAATACCCTTTCCAGATGATGTCAGATATAATGCGTCATAATTGTCTTCTTTCTTTTTTTTCATTTGATGAGGTTACCATGCACATGCATTGAAGAGCTTTGTCTTTTTTTTCAGCAAAATTAATGATATGTTCCTCAACGCTAATATCAATATGAATGTACAGGGTGATTCAAAAGAAAATACAAAAGGCCTATTTCACTGTCATTTCATTAACATATTCTCAGGAGATGGATAATAATGGATAATTATTCCAGGCTGACAAAATAACAAACACAGTATTTGCGGTTATGTCGTGGCTTTATTGAAACTTTGTGATGGACGCTTATGTTTGCGCCGAATTATCATTTGAGTGTCAGAACAAAATATCACATAATAATATAATATATATAACATCATCAACAGATATCAGCCTCCCCGCCTATGCAATCGAGTAAGGCCTAAACGTATATCATTCAATTTCATCGTAAACAGATAACAGCCTCCCCGCCTATGCAATCGAGTAAGCCTAAATGTATATCATTCAATTCATTTCATGTATGTGTTATTGCCCAACAGGATAATTTTTATTTACGTTAACATTATACCATCCCCCCGCCTATGAAATCGAGTGAGACAATAAAACCATGTTACGCAGCCTGCCGCCTCTGAAATCGAGTCAGGCCAAAACGTATTACTAGCATATTATACCGTCTCCCGCCTCTGAAATCGAGTGAGACATAAATCTATAATGTTCGACCTCCCGCCGCTCTGAATCGAGTGAGGCCTAAAACATAGTTATCCCTGCAATAACACAGAACAGATATAACACATTACATCAAATCTCATAAACACATATACCAGCCTCGCCGCCTGTAAGATCAGGTGAGGCGTAACATTAAAACGTGACACCCTAATTTACTTCCGTTTACAGAGTTTGAGAATTAATATGTAGGTACAACTAGGTCCGCCCGCATTCAATCGAATTGGGCCGGAAACCTATGAATTGACATGCGAACAAATTCAACTAAATATATATGGCACCCCTCGCCTGTAAAAATCGAGTGGGGTCAAAAATTTATCAGATGACAAGTGATCACTAGCTTGAACACGACATGCCATTATCCAAGCTTGTACTCTGAACCACGCATTTATTTCAGCGTACATGTACATATTACACGGTCCATCTAAAGGGGTAAACCAACCAATTTTGGAAATTCCCCTATCACACTTTGTGCACGACGTTAATATATAATCAGTGTGTGACTTTGCCAATTAATTTGACCACACTGTATTCAATTTATAAAATCATATCCATCAAAGGATCACATACATCAGTATTATGTCATGTACTGATTATCTATCGTCTCTATTGCCATAATGCTCATATTTTATTGCTCATAATTATCCATATGGCAAATCGAGACAATTTAATCAAACAAGACACGGTTTGACTCCCGTCACTCAACATGAATTATTTATCAAGGCATAAAAACAAGCCTTTTAGCCTTGTACACCGGCAGTGAGCAAACGCAGTCCAATATCCTTTTTTTTTTTTTTTTTTTTTAACGAACTGGAGCTCTATTAGCACGAATTTTTCGTACGTAAGACAGATTGGATAACATTGAAACTCTCCACAATTATTAAGGTAGCCATGAGTATAAAATTAGCATTATTATACCAAAAATCATTTTGCCCCGTCCCCGTCCGATAAAGCATTATCGGATCTATTTCCCTAACCCAGCCCCTGCCCGGGGTAAAAAACCAGCTTGGACCCGACAGGGCCCAAAGTTCTGGAAAACCCTTGGCCTAACACCAACCCACCCTTAAATCCAATCATTATTTCTCTTAAAATATATTCGACTGAATCAATTTCCATTACAGCTTATATATATAAATTACAATACTATTCATCTAACTTCAATTCCAATATCACAATGTAATAGTAAGCGCTATATCGAACGCCTTATGTGAATCGCATACAAAATGATCAGTGAGTATCAACACTTTTATGCATCGTTTCCAATGATATAATATATATCGCAAAACTCTCTTCTGGTTTTTGAAAGACAATGTATTGCTTTCATTACCATGGTATAACGCAAAATAAACGTACCAGATATCTCTTTTTATCCATAAACACCCTAGCAATAATGCTAGAGTTCATGAAGACCAGTGCAATCCATATTCAAAGCGATTACATTATATATCATAATATCCGTTCATACATTCAACTGCCATCCCGCACTTACAGTGCATATTTCCACTCCTGAGAGAATTAAAAAAACTGGTCTCGAATAGACCATAATCAACACATTAGTTAGCTTCCGCATGCTACGAAATATTAATTGTAGCACCTTGCAAGGTAACTCTTTGAAGCTAAATTATCTGTACTCAAAGAACATAATCACATGCTATACCAAATACCAAACCACGACTCAGCGTGGTTAAATAATCACTACGACACCTCCTGCACCCAACTCTCCAATACCAACGTCAAATATTTCGCGGACATCCGCTACTTCACATTAATCCTTTATTTCTGTATGTGCATATATAGCCCAACCACTTCTTGCTTAACCATCAACACAAGAAAACTCATTTTAAGGTTGGAGATAATGGGGAGGTGTGGGCAAATTTTCACTCAAACATATAAGTGTCTATCACAAGGAACCACGACGAAGAATGATGCATTATCATCCGCTGTTTGTAAGCGTTGCAGAAATAAACGCGCACATTCCCAATCCGCAATAAACCACCTGTTTACGCAGGAAGCGTCAACAATGTGATACAATACCGCCGTATGTACATTCCGGGCGCGCCAATGTTCAATAGAGCTGGGTCAACAATAAAGCGTACATTAACTTCCTGGCGCCCATTTCAACATGTAAACATGTTGATCAACCCACATTTTATCAGCCATTTAATAAACCATTTAAATCGTCTTTGACTCTTTAAATTTCATTATTCCAGGCTGACAATAATAACACAGTATTTGCGGTTATGTCGTGCTTAATTGAAACTGTGTGATGGACGCTTATTTGCCAATTATCATTTGAGGTGTCAGAACAAATATTCACTAATATATATATATAACATCATAACAGATATCAGCCTCCCCGCCTATGCAATCGAGTAAGGCCTAACGTATATCATTCATTTCATCGTAAACAGATAACAGCCTCCCGCCTATGCAATCGAGTAAGGCCTAATGTATATCATTCATTTCATTTCATGTATTGTTATTGCCCAACAGGATAATTTATTTACGTTACATTATACAATCCCCCCGCCTATGAATATCGAGTGAGACATAAACCATGTTCCAGCCCTGCCCCCTCTGAAATCGAGTCAGGCCAAAACGTATTACTAGCATATTATACCGTCTCCCCGCCTCTGAAATCGAGTGAAGACATAAATCTATAATGTATCGACCTCCCGCCTCTGAAATCGAGTGGGGCCTAAACATAGTATACCCTGCAATAACACAGAACAGATATAACACATTACAATCAAATCATCATAAACCCATATACCAGCCTCGCCGCCTGTAAGATCAGGTGAGCGTAACATTAAAACGTGACACCCTAATTTACTTCCGGTTTACAGAGTTTGAGAATTAATATGTAGGTACAACTAGGTCCGCCGCATTCAATCGAATTGGCCGGAAACCTATTAATTGACATGCGAAACAAATCAATAAATATATATGGCACCCCCTCGCCTGTAAAAATCGAGTGGGGTCAAAAATTATCAGATGACAAGTGATCACTAGACTTGAAACGGCAATACAATAAGATATTTGGGCCTAATTAACAAATTACCGCCAAACGAGCATATATTTATATATGAATCGGCCGCCAAATAACTAATCGTCACTTTCGTTCTGAGACCATATTCATGAAACTAATTTAACTTTATCTGCCTATTACTCCAAAACTACCGCCATTGCAATTGGAGCAATCAATTCAATTCATATCACCATTGAAACGCCAGTCTACAGCATTCATGCTAAGCATAGCTAGACCAAAAGGGGGGGTAGGCCTACTATTGATTCGATGTGAGGCACCATAGCTCAACACAATTCCACAGTAGGTAACTAACCGTTAACAACATTGTTATAATTATCAATATAAATCCAAATTGACTCACTATAACATTGAGCTTCAACATACATGACATATAGTTCAGCAACAAATCGAATCAAGATGAAATATGCTGCTAAATTGGCCCACAAATCCAACATTTGCCTCTTTCTCTACCCCTACAGTGCTTTTAATACTTGCATAACAAAGCAAACCCATTCACCACAGTATCAATGTTCTGGCTTACTTAAGAACTTCCAAATTATCACTATAGGTGTCACAACTTAATATTCGCACTAATGAATCCTTGTAAACATATAGCCTGCCAGCTTCCGCCTATGCAATCGGGTAAAGCCAATACCATTTGCTACATTCTATAATAGCGTGCAATAAAGCTATCTATAAAACGTACGGGCCTGCCCGCCTCTGAAATCGAGTCAGCCCTAAAAGTATGATCACGTACAATCCCCCCGCTTTGCCATCGAGTGAGACTAAAGCTTTGTTCATATGTACCACCCTCCTGCCTATAAAACCGATACAAGCTTAAACATTATTTCCTATTGACCGAAAGCGTTACATAAGCGCTCCTATATATGTATATATCCATAACACACGCACATAATACATATACATATTATACACACATAATAATATTATGTCATTGGCCCAATAATCTTTGTCTACAAATACATCGACAAACCAAATTGTTACGCACATCCCCCCGCCTTTGCCATCGAGTGAGACCTAAAGCTTTGTACCACTCCTGCCTATAAAACCGACACAGGCCTAAACATTTACATGTATTTCGTATTGACCCGGGTGTTACATAACACACTCCAACATATATATGTATATATACATATCTCTCCATAAACATATATAGGCCTACATGTATTACATCAATTGCCAATACCTTTGTCTGTGGACAATTTACCAAATACATCGACGTAACCAAACGTCACATACAATCCCCCCGCCTTTGCCATCGAGTGAGACTTAAAGCTTTGTTCATATGCACCACCCTCCTGACTATGAAACCAAGACGGCCAAACATACATCTCGTATTAGCCCAAGCTGTAAAGTGAGACACCACATACGCATATCATACATGTATATATCCATAACATATATATATTCCTGACCCAATAACTTTTGTGTAAGGCCAATATATCATACATCGACAAACCAAACAAAATTTTTGCCGAATTATGGTCGTTTTGCTAACTACCGCTTGGCAACCAAAACTCGGCCTCCCCGCCCTTGAAATCGAGTGAAGCCTTGACATAGATTTTATATTGACTCGGAAAGCTTTGCCTGAAAAACACTATGCATATACTTTAGCAAAACACGAATACAATTTTCAACAATCATTGCTGCTAGGGTAATAGGAAAATCATGCATCAAACCAGCAAGTTCCCAATTATTAGACCAAACCTCTATGGATTGCTTAATAAAGGTTTACCTATTTGACAACGGGTATTCAGAGAGGCAACCAGATTACCCCAATTTGAATGCTGACGCAATGGATTAAAGATATGTTTCTATATCATTTGGCCAACGAAACATTACGCCTTTAATATTGTGACGAACGAATATCAGCACATAGCCGAAAACATGATCACCACATTGCCAATTTTGCTGCACCAGTGACCAATTCATAGGCCCTTAACAGATTCTTTCATAAAAAGGGGGTCATATGACCTTCCATAGCTAGCCAAATCGAAGCCTACAATACCACTACACCATTGGTGTTACACACTTAACGCGAGTCCTAAGTCGCTCAAAATAAAACTCCGCCACAACTTTGCCTTTCAAACACATGCCATGTAGCTGACAGCTACTAGTAATCGATTGACAGCATTACTAAACTTATGCCAATTTCATAAACATATGTACCACATTTCCCTGTAGGCCCATTAGGCTAGTAAATCAACGAATTTAAGCGCTGATCATCCTTAACGAAGGTACACAGTAATTGGGAGTTACATGAAATATGTTCGGTATAATAAAGCACCTGTTATACTACAATGCCAACAATAAACGCTGAACATTGTTATGTAAATACTCCGCTGAAAATCTTTGAAAGGCAAGACATAACGCCACTTATAAGGCACACCATTATAGCCATTCATAATTAATTAGTTTTTCCAATCGTATTGACATTGTGGTTAATGTATTTCAACATGTTTTGTTTCACGTGGCGTTCTGAGATTATCCAAATTACATTTATTTTTGAGGACAGACTCCCATGAATCTGAGAGAAGATGAATCGAGTGAGACATAGGCTCTTTTACAGATTCAACAATAGCGATTACTTCTTTGCTTAATTCTGTCTCTCCAAACTTGCTAGCAAGTGCTTGCTGTCCTGTAGGCTCTACCATTCGGCACCACATTAAAGGGATGTGCCGCTTCCTAATCATATTTTTGACGCCAGGCATGCCAGGCAAGCTCAGCATGGCGGTTCATCTCGACAGCTTTCTGTCCAACTTGCTCTAAACATATGCGTTCACCTCTACGTACTTCCAATATACGTTCAGCCTGGACTCCTCCTGTAAGCGGCTCCCTAGAACTTGGCTCCACTCGAGCACAAACTACTGGTACTGTAGTAGCAAGGCATCCTGGCAGACTTGCTTCACTGTGCTTACGAATCTATCAATGATATGCGCCCATAAACCTCCTCTAATCCACGGCCAGGCTTCCACTAGGCTTAGCCGAACTAACTTAGCACTCCACTGGTGCTCTGGGTTCTCCAAACCAATGATGGCTCTGATCACTGCATGGTTCTGCAAAGAAAAAAAAAGACACCTGGGCGCAATTCTGAGTTCGAAAGAATATCATTGAATTTGTCTTGCATTGTTTAAAAATGATTTGTCAACATTCCAGCCAATGCCATAATTGACTCATTATAAAATATGCACTCACAAAGTAAGGCTCCATACTAGGTCACAGTTTTGCAAGCCTCTGCAAAGTTACGTATTTCCTTTCTTTTATTAATTCATTTTCCATACATTTTAATGTTAAATCCTTAACATACAACTTTATCCATCAAATCCCTTAAGGCAATGTTTTTTAATGCCATAATGCCAAATTAAGGCCATTTCTTTTAAAGTGCCTAGGCCTACCCATAAGGCAAAGGATTCATAAGGTTGTTAGATATGGGCTAGAGCAAAAATTAGCCCGAAATATTCACTCGAATATGGTCTAGTGTTATTCAATTGCCTAATGTAGGTAACAGTTTCATCTAGACCTGTATTGACTGCAGCCATTGTGCCGAGTCGAAAGCCAACGTGGCGTGGACTACATAATGTATCGTAACACGAGACTTTCAATCTCTTTCACTCATTTCCCAACTGTTCTTTCCTACGATCATGCACATTGTAGTCCAAGCTTCCCAATCAATCCAATGAATTTAACATTATCATTGAACTCATGGTTAATAGAACCCACCATAATCTTTTGGCATAGGCCTACATGTCCATCTTAATTGACAAATAGCAAATACCTTGCTTATTTGGCCAAGTGAATTATTCACTTCCAATTATTCACTTCCAATGAATTTCAGAATCATTCAGTACATTAGGCCTATATATAGCCTAAATATCTAATTGTTTTTAGATAGCGCTTAACACCTGGAGGTCAATCATCTTCCAATGATAATTTACTTTGAGACAGTTAGCTTACTGGAACAAAGCGTTACTTAGCACTTTGTAACTACTAAAATGAACAAAAGGAAATGTACTACGACCTGCCATAAGAAGCTTGAACTCGTCTTTCTCGTATTTTCCTCCGGCGTCTGGAAGCTAACGTGTTCTGAATACTGGTGGTGTAGAGCCTCACACTGAAGCACTATAATCCAGTCTCACCAGGTATTTTATGTTTATCCCAGTGTAATAAATCCCAGTCCACCAAATACATGCACAACCACCAGGTAGCCACCTAATATCCATATTTCCAACGCTATCATTCCGAAAACACTTCCAAATTTTTCACTCAAACATATAAGTGTCCTATCACAAGGAAACCAGACGAAGAATGATGCATTATCATCCGCTGTTTGTAAGCGTTGCAGAAATAAACGCGCACAATTCAATCCGCATAAACCACCTGTTTACGCAGGAAGCGTCAACAATGTGATACAATACCCGCGTATGTTACATTCCGGGCGCGCCAATGGTTCAATAGAACTGGGTCAACAATAAATGCGTACATTACATTCTGGCGCCCCATTTCAACATGTAAACATGTTGATCAACCCACATTTTATCAGCCTTTTAATAAACCATTTTAAATCGTCTTTGACTCTTTAATTTCATTGTGAGCAAAGAAAAGTCAGAAATTGGATGCTATTTGCTTATTTTTCTCTACATATCATATTGACTATTAAATGTAAAAAAAAAAAAAAAACGTAAAGTTTTTTTCTTGTTTGCTTTTTGTTTGTTTTTTTGGACTGAGACATGTAGTATATACAACTGTTTTGTTCTAATACTTATAATACACATGAGACAATTCACTTCGATAAAATTATCAACAATTTTGACCGTTTCTTCTTTGTATTTTTGTCTTTCATTTTAAAAACAATATTTAAAAAATTCCAATATTATTTTGGATAAAAGTATCCAATTATAAACTTATTTGTGGTTTATCAAATAATTTCCCCTTAAAAATGAATAATTAACAAAAAAATAAAGAGATAAATAATGTAATGACTTTATAATGAAAAGGTACTCAACAATGGCGACATTTTGATATCCTTTCGTCAAATTACCTTGGGTCACATTAAGTCAACCAAGTGTAGAAAATTGAATCAATTTAGAGAGAAGTTCAAAAGTGCAACGGATCTAAATTGATCGTTTAAATTGTCTGCTCCGTTTCCTCATATACCTGATATAAAATATACAATTCATAATAACCTTCATTCAATTGAGTGTCAATATTTTGGAGGGACTTATTGAAAGTACATGAATTACTATATCAAAACAGGCATAAAAAAATACGATTACATGAATTGCCTAAAAGTCCTGAACTAACAAACATTGTAGCATCATTTGTGATAAAATAAATAGAAAACATCACCAATTCAAGTTGAAAGGATTTCAACTACTCATTTACAATTGAATCGTGAATAAAAAGGGTATTATTAATTATAATTATAACTTTATTTAAAATTTTTTTAATATTACAATTGCATTTGGCAAATACGAATAAGAAAGAAATGCGAAATGGTATGGTATCAAAGGTAACAAATGTATCAAAGTTTAGCACGCAATGCCACTGAAATTATCAATTTCAGACCTGTTTGAAATATATATTCACCCATTCCTTTTCAATCTAAAGATTCGTTCTCCTTCTAACATATGAATCTTTCAGTTGAAAGGGCATGTCCTTGTTAAACGTCAGATTTGTACAATTACAGGCCAGTTGTATTGCGCTTCCTGGACAAGGCGACAATTCCTGCAGGCGATTCAGAAGATGTGAAGTTTTTACCCTCCTTTTCCCGCCAAAAGTGTGAGGATGGAAAGTCGAAAGTGTTTTGTTTTGTTTTTCTCTCTCTCTGTAAGGCTGAAATTGGGGGCCTTTTAAAGGGCAATATTTTGCAGTGGACGCTTTTATTGTGATATTCTTCTTTTTAAAAAGGTAAAGAAATTGAATCTCATGATAACTGTTATTGTTTATCTTTGGTTTTCATTTTAATTTCGATTTCGATTTTGTTTTTGTGTTTATTTTTATTTTTATATTTGTTTTGTTTTGTTTTGTTTTATTTTGTTTTTTGTTTGTTTTTACTTTTCCGACAATAGTAGGACCTATTTTGTCTTTAATCAATCAATAGGACGCACGAAGGACTTCGCAACGACCAATGGGTATTTTCCTACAACTTATTATGAATCATTCGAGTCGATCAATGATCCTATATTTAAATGATGATGTGTTTTCATAGTGCGATTTAACTTTCAGTGGTATATTAAGTAGGTATCCCATAAGCAAAGTAAATATTATGTTTTGCTGAACATTGACCAGATATTTACGAATTCATTTGCCCCTGTGATAATAAAGGCTTTTAATTATTGGGTCCATTATCAGATTACCTCGAATAAGGCGTCTTTATCAACATCAAACGTTATATAGAGTTAGCTCACCCCGATCCAAGTGATAATGCAAATATACTTTTATGATTTACCGGGTTTATGCCTTCGTAATCGCACTTTCCCTTTTCGAGAAAAACGCCATTTGGCTCATTGCGTATATGGGGTTAATGGAAAATCAAATGCGTTTGTTGATATCTACTCTGCGGTAGGAAGAAATGAGCTAGTGTTATTTTGCTCTTTGTAATTATGCAGTGAAAAGAGGGAGCAATTTACCTGGAACAGATTCAATCCCTTAACCAAGAGCTATGTCTGAAGTTCGACATCAAGGTGCCCCCTTTTCTTTTTCTTTTTTTTTTCCTTCTTCATCAGTGATTTAATCTAGTCAGCCTCCTAAACAGAGCTCGTTCTCGAAATCAACGTCTCTTTCGAATGTCCTCGAAACAAAGTAAGCTAGGACCTCTTTTGATGAGAATTTAAAGACACAAAGTGTTCTTGCGCTGTGAGTGTTTCTCAGAAGTCCCTCTTGTTTAACTATGTGATAGTTAAGCACTCATACCTATACTGCCGTTTCATGGCAAAAGAAAACAAATCTGATATCAACCAATTTTTAGTTTTGGATGTTTTCAAATTTCACTTAGGTTTACTGCCAACTTCCTTCTGGTCGAGTTTCATACATAAAAGTTTATCCAGCTTAAATATATTCATACACTGTTTAAAAAAAAAAAAAAAAAAAAAAAAAAAAAAAAAAAAAAAAAAAAAAAAAAAAAAAAAAAAAAAACGGGAAAAATACAGCAAAGTGATGTCAGCAGAGTCGCCATACAAAAATGTAATTTAAAAAACAGTCTTGTTGTAAATCTCTCCTCTAAGAATTTATGAAAGAAAAGGAAAAACAAAAATATCATTAAAGTTCTAAAGCTTACATATTTGGTTAAAACGGAACAAATGTGTTACTCCTGATGTATATTTTGTATTTCTCTTGTCATTATTTACAACAAAAGTGTTTTTTAAATTACATTTTTTATGGCGACTCTGCTGACAGCAGATTTGCTGTAAAAATACAAATAATTTTTACAGTGTAGTAAGACATTTCGAGTTTCAATTGATATCAATGTAAATGACGGATACATTTTGCTCTTTAACAGAAAATATCATTTTTGGAGTTGTGTCCTTTTGGCACGGGGCGGCAGTATAGGGATGCCCATAAAAGATCATCTTTTGAAGATTTATATTTATTATTAGCTCTATACTTGGAAGTAGATATGATTATGGATTCCGTGTAATGAACTCGTAAAGACATTACGGGAGATTATGTTATGACTAACGCGATAAACAAGATCAGAGTGGGCTAGTTATGCGGCGGTCACAACTCGTCGTAGGCTACGGGGCACGTGCCATCGACGTAGCCTGCGTTGCATGTGCACTGCACGCACAGGTCCTAATTCAACTTCTGCGATTCCTGCAATTCTATAGTAAGGGTATTGTAAAAACTTTCTGTACGTCGTACATGCATTGTACCTGTGAGGTACCTCCGCTGCACGAATTTTCTACGAAATCCATCGTAGGGAGTTGCACGTCGAAGGTACGGCGAGTTGTGACCGCCGCATTAGGAATACGAGAGAGAGAGAGAGAGAGAGAGAGAGAGAGAGAGAGAAAGAAAGAAAGAAAGAAAGAAAGAAAGAGAGAGAGATAGATAGAGAGAGATAAATAAAGATAGAGAAAGAGGAAGAAAGATAGAGGGGAAAAAGAGTGAGATAAAAGAGATAGAGAGAGAGAGAGAGAGCAAGAGAGAAGCAGAACGAGAAAGATAAATAGAGAAAAATAAAAAGAGAGAGATAAAGACAGACAGACATACAGAAAGAAGTAGAATAAGAGGAATATAGGATGATTTGTTTTCTCTGAGCTACAGGTTTACATGTTTATATGAAAGAAAAAGTCCCTATAATGATCTCGTAAAGACATTACGGGAGATTATGTTATGACTAACACGATAAACAAGATCAGAGTGGGCTGGTTAGGAATACGAGAGAGAGATAGAGAGAGAGGAAGCCAGAGAGATCGAGAGGGAGAGAGAGAAAAGGACTGAGATATTTCATATTTAAAGAGAAAGGGAGAGAGAGAGAGAGGAAGAGGAATATAGGACGATTTTTTTTCCCCCTCTGAGCTACAGGTTTATATAAATAATAAAGAGATTATGTTATGACTAACGAAATAAGCAAGATCGGAGTTAGTTGGTTAGGATATGATGTTGGGAAAGTGGGCAAGGAGAGAGAGGGGAGAAGGAAAGAGAAAGAGAGAGAGGGGTGAGATAAAGAGAGAAAGAGAGGGAAATAGATATATAGATAAATATATATATAGATAGATAGATAGATAGATAGATAGATAGATAGATAGATAGAAAGGGAGAGAGAGAGAGAGAAAGAGAGAGAGAAGAGAGTAGAGGTGGAAGAAGAGGAATGTAGAAGGAATTGTTTTCTTCTGATCTATAAGTTTATATAATATTATATATATATATATATATATTATTTCAGGAAAGGCGGAGTTTCCTTAGTGCCCAACTCCGCCTTTCCTGAAATATACTCGCTCCGTTTCTACGTAGAGCACTTTGGACTAACTTACGGAAATATTATATATAATATATATATATATATATATATATATATATATATATATATATATATATATATATATATAAAGTGCACCGAGTTCATTATACGATATTACTGGACGGATATTGTTTTCATGTCTACCCACTCGATTTCCCAAAGATCAAAATATATTCTTTATATTCATTTGGTGATTTTGTGTACAAAAGTTAATAATTATGGAATATAAAGCTTTTGCAGACGATTGTGGATGATGATGAAATATTATCGCCCAAATTCGTATAAAGAATTAAGTTTACATAAAACTCTAGGCAAATGGAGATATTTTCAGTTTTATAAACAATATTAAAAACTCTCTTGTGTCCATGCAGAAAAGTAGTATTTCGGGGAAGTACTTCCGAGCCATAAGTGCAAATTGTTTCCACCAAAAAGGGGGACCGATTTCCCACTGGTATCAACACCACTTAACTAAAGACGGGTTCCCGCCACCGAGCCTACATCCAATTTACTTATATCTTGGAGAAACAAGCTTAGATCGTATTAACAGCTTTCATTACAGCATACACTGACACACTCCCAGGGTGATTGGACAGACTTCATGACAACATTAGGGCAGTGATCTCAGAAGATGTCTCAAAAAACCTTCCCCACATCTGTGTTATTGCGACAAATGTTCCGCTTGGGTGCCGTGTTTGTACATTTGGGGTATGAAGAGAAATGGGTCTGGTTACAGGACACGTGATGTAGAGAAATTGGTCTGGTTTATAGGTCACGTGGTGAGGTGAGGTTTGGCGCCCTTTTGGATGCCTGTTGGATGCCTGCATGGTGAACATGCTGGATGTCTATGCACCGAGAAAATGTCACGCTGAAACATGTATGAGCGACCTCTTGTGGTTCATACGAAAACGGTAAAAAAAAATTAAAAAGGAAGGCTTTCTCTTTTGAGAAATCTTCCCTTGAATTAACATTCAAGTACATTTTGGTCTGGATTCCAACTTTACATTAAATCATGGTTATAATAATGATTTTTACTGGTTCGCTCTCTATTTACTTATTTTCATTATTGTAAAAAGCATTCACAGTCTTATGTTTATAAGTATGACCCAGATCTTCCTTCCAGCCCCCCCCCCCCTCCCCCACCCCGCACCCACAAAGATGTCGAATGTTCTCTTTAGGGGTGTTCTCTTTGGATATTACAAATATCGTTGAATACCCATGTGGTCGGTAACAGGTCAAATAAACCGTTATTCAGAAATCAACTTAGTGCACATTAATGAAATAGGCTAGATGAACCCTCTGGAGTTCGTAATGGAGTTTGCGATATAGTGAACGTATATATTATTAGATTTTAATCTTTTCGAACGTGAACAGAAATTGAACCGCTTTCTCTACGCCGCAAGTTCCATATCGTATGCATTTAAGGTATATAGATGATAGTGCAGTCAGACCGGCCAGACCGACCTCAAACCGACTAAAATTGAATGAAAATTTCAAAATCGGGAACCGATGCATGCCCGGCACTAAAACCGACAACCCCGATTCTCCCTGGAACCCTCCCCGATTCTTTCTGGACCCCTTCCCGATTGCACACTGAATTCTCTTTGTTTCGTTTTGTTTTGATTTGTATTCATCCAATGAATTAAATTTAGATAGACGTTGGTGGGTTCTTAATCAATATCCTATTATTTTCATGCTATTATGGGCTCATCCAGGATTTCATAACAGGGCCGGAACTGATTTTGACGCCCCAAGTAAATTCCAAAGGATAACCCCCTCCTAAACAATAAAACTTAAGTCTACAGCTAAAATATACAATGACATGGTGTATAAAGCTCCTCTTTCAAAGTAAATTATCTGGGTTTTTATTTTATTTTTTATTTTAATTTGTCTCGTTGATATAATCACAACAAAACACTACACATTAATTTCATATTTGTTTGTTTTCTAAATAGCGTTTTCATGAAGAAAAAAAAATGTATATATTACCCCTTTGAGAAGAAAAAATGTGAGCGTGAAGGGTAAGAAACAAATTGTATCTACATAATGACCCAAAGGCAAAGAATACTAAAACTCTTTGGGGT
>CALNVZ010000218.1:477352-564614 GCA_940671915.1 Paracentrotus lividus | reverse complement strand
TCTACTATAGATTTATTTTATATCTATTCTCCCTCTCTTTCTCTCTTTATTCACCCTCTCTCTTTTCTCTTTCCCTCTTAGATAGATAGATAGATAGATAGATAGATAGATAGAAAGGGAGAGAGAGAGAGAGAAAGAGAGAGAGAGAGAGTAGAGGTGGAAGAAGAGGAATGTAGAAGGAATTGTTTTCTCTGATCTATAAGTTTATATATATATATATATATATATATATATATATATAAAGTGCACCGAGTTCATTATACGATATTACTGGACGGATATTGTTTTCACGTCTACCCACTCGATTTCCCAAATATCAAAATATTATTCTTATATTCATTTGGTGATTTTGTGTGCAAAAGTTAATAATTATGGAATATAAAGCTTTTGCAGACGATTGTGAATGATGATGAAATATTATCGCCCAGATTCGTATAAAAAATTAAGTTTACATAAAACTCTAGGCAAATGGAGATATTTTCAGTTTTATAAACAATATTAAAAACTCTCTTGTGTCCATGCAGAAAAGTAGTATTTCGGGGAAGTACTTCCGAGCCACAAGTGCAAATTGTTTCCACCAAAAAGGGGGACCGATTTCCCACTGGTATCAACACCACTTAACTAAAGACGGGTTCCCGCCACCGAGCCTACATCCAATTTACTTAGATCTTGGAGGAACAAGCTTAGATCGTATTAACAGCTTTCATTACAGCATACACTGACACACCCCCAGGGTGATTGGACAGACTTCATGACAACATTAGGGCAGTGATCTCAGAAGATGTCTCAAAAAACCTTCCCCACATCTGTGTTATTGCGACAAATGTTCCACTTGGGTGCCGTGTTTACTACATTTGGGGTATGAAGAGAAATGGGTCTGGTTACAGGACACGTGATGTAGAAATTGGTCTGGTTTATAGGTCACGTGGTGAGGTGAGGTTTGGCGCCCTTTTGGATGCGTATTGGTTGGATGCCTGTTGGATGCCTGCATGGTGAACATGCTGGATGTCTATGCCCCGAGAAAATGTCACGCTGAAACATGTATGAGCGGCCTCTTGTGGTTCATACGAAAACGGTAAATTTTTTTTAAAAAGGAAGGCTTTCTCTTTTGAGAAATCTTCCCTTGAATTAACATTCAAATACATTTTGGTCTGGATTCCAACTTTACATTAAATCATGGTTATAATAATGATTTTTACTGGTTCGCTCTCTATTTACTTATTTTCATTATTGTACAAAGCATTCAGTCTTATGTTTATAAGTATGACCCAGATCTTCCTTCCAGCCCCCCCCCCCCCACCCCGCACCCACAAAGATGTCGAATGTTCTCTTTAGGGGTGTTCTCTTTGGATATTACAAATTTCGTTGAATACCCATGTGGTCGGTAACAGGTCAAATAAATCGTTATTCAGAAATCAACTTGATGCACATTAATGAATTAGGCTATAGATGAACCCTCCGGAGTTCGTAATGGAGTTTGCGATATAGTGAACGTATATATTATTGGATATTAATCTTTTCGAACGTGAACAGAAATTGAACCGCTTTCTCTACGCCGCAAGTTTCATATCGTATGCATTTGAGGTATATAGAAAAGACAGGACATATGGATACAAAAATAAAGTGTACCGTAAATTATAATGCCTACACGAATCTATTTCTATTTGGCTTTATTGGAACTCCCACTACTATTCGAATAAAACAATATATCGTCATGGGAGAATGTTCTTCTCGAGATTAAAAGCCTGTTCGCCCTACGGCAATGGTCTCTAAGCCGCCATACACGATCTTTCACCTTTTATCATTACATTTTCAATTCGCTCAACCATCCTGTGTGGCTTGTTTGCCCATTATAATTTTAATATGTGGGACTCTAAAACGAGTATTCATGGAACCGACTAAAAAGGCACATAATGTTAAAAGAAATAGATTCTATCAATACATATTAATCGAAGATAATCTGCGGAAAGGGTGGGATGACATTTTCAGTTCGCTCAACCATCCTACTTGGCTTTTATTTATAGTACACCATTCAATCTACCCGATATTCGATATGGCCTAAAAGTGATTGCCATATCCAGTGGAGGATTCAGAATTTCGTTAGAGGGGTGGGGGCTTTTTTTTAAAAAAGATTTTGGCACACCCATTTTTTTCCTGTCACACCATCATTTTTTTTCCACGTTGCGCTGGCCTCCTTTCGATAAGCGAGGGTGGGTGTTGATTATTTCGGGCTTCGGCCATCAAAGAGGTCATCATGTATCGGTCATAGGGGTAAGGTTCATTGGGTAAATCGGCCCTCCCGTCTATTTTTTCCTTTTTTTTTGTGGCGGGGGGGGGGGGCGCTGGGCTCCCCCCTGGATCCGTGTCTGATAAAACATCTCAACACTTATAGAGATAAAAACCTATAGTATTCAGTATTCATAGTGTAAGAAAAATGTCAGTACAAACCTTATTTATCATTGTTATTATTGTAAAACTTTATTTGATCTTCCGTAGATACTCATTTGGAATGAGGTCAAGTTATTCGATCAGCTTTATGCAATCTAATAATTAGGAAGTAGAGAAAAGGACTTCAAAATAAATGAAACTGATCACAAACAAACGCTTCATTACAGTCAGTGTCAATATTATATTCATTATTTGCAAATATTTATTCAAAGCCTGAGGTTTTATTCTGATGAAATTGCCTAAAGAGGGTCATTAATAATTCGACCTAATTCCAAGTTCCCTGTTCCAGTTGCAATCATTGTCAGACCAGATTAATGTTTACATAATGTTTCCTAACACTTCTGATTATCTGAGTATAAACAGAGAGTTACAAGCCCCCAAGCAATCGGTAACATTAATGACACCAGTCAAAACAGCTTGTGAGATGATAAATATGGGATTAAAGGGAAGATAAAATTAGTTGAAACTCCCATGTTGATCAAACCTTTTGTTTCAATCTTAAATCAAATAATTATTAAAAACGCTTTCAATTCTCAGAACATAAAAATGCATTTTATTTCATTTTAGCGGCCTGATGCAAGATTTCAATACATACATGTATATCAATAATTTAAACAATAAAAAATGAACATACTAATTCATGATAGAAAGAGAAAAATAGCAGCCACGATTTTAGGACTTCTCAAAAGAGCTGGAGCAAAACGGCAAATTTGAAAGCAGAAACTGGTTTTTAAGATATACTGTAACTATTTAACATGTAATGTGTGTAATGTGTGATTTAAAAAAAATATTTAGGTAGATAGATAAAGAGGGGCGTGAGCCTTTTTTAACCCCCGCATTGATCCGCCAGTGAAGGAGGAGGTGTTTTCATACATAGACTGGGATTTTCCCCTGTTACTCTGTTTCATTCAAAACTGTTGGAGGGTGTGCCAAGAAATTGAGAACGCTGAGTTTTCTCCCGGTGTATTCTTCCCAAAACAAGCCAAGACCTATCACCGTTTGATGTCACAGGGGGGGGGGGGGGGAAATGCTCCAAATTTTATTGTCCGAAACGGATATTTATTTTGCCCCTTTTCTCGTGGGCCCAGCACCCGCTGAGCAGCGCCAGAAGGACATTACTCTAATCCCCTCTTGTTGAACGCCAAACAGGGAAGCAGCAACTTCCATTTTTTAACGTCTTTTGGTATGACGCGGCCGGGGCTCGAACCCATGACCTCCCGATTATGAGGCGGACGCTCTATCCACTGAGCCAACACATCGGTATGTAAGAAATATTTAACAGGGTGATGATAAAACGACGGCCGATTAAGATGAATAATTTGACAGTGGAAGCTCAGATTTCAGATGAAGCGTCATAAGAGGGTTTAATAACCGTTGAAGCAAAGTGCATCGAATATGTCATCTCCTCCTTGGGGATTCGAACCCATTCTCTCCCTGTCATCTTCTTTATGATATTAATGCTACCCAGAACAATGATAAGTCATTGAGCGTATCAGGACAACTACCCCTGGATAATTACCACAGGACAACTATCCCCAGATTAGGATAAGATAGGCCTTTACAGTTATGGGGTTGATTTTTATCCGGGTATTTGTCTTGGAGTAATTATCCAAGGGGAAGTTGTCCTAAAACCATCAATGATTCATAAATAGGTAATAAATAAGACATAAAAAGAAGGGGGGAAATGACAAACAGAGATAGAGGGAGATAAAGATATAAAATCTTTCTCTTCTGTAATGTTAGAAAATCTTTTAAACAGAAAAGTTGCTTCAACTGATAGAACACTAGTAATTTTTCTGCACATTTGTTAACATAATGTACAGTAAACATTACAAACATTTGTGATATGAAACCTTACAAATCTGCTGTAATAAAACTTGTTTTTCCTTTTAACAAATATGCTTATTCTGTTAAATTGCCGAAGATTTCCTGTTGCAACAATTTAAAGAATGATGCTGTAAATAAATCTCTTTTTTTTTTTTATACATTGTATGGTGCATTAACATTTATGTATTTGATCCTATAAAACAACCTCTCCATCAACGCCTGAATCAGGCCCCTTCCGACCGGTACAGCTATAAAAGCACCATCTTGACTTGTGTCATAAGTGAGCAGGTTTATACGGAACAGATCCCCAGGGACTAGCATCCCTTGATCCAACTAATGGTTAAAACAGGCGTCACACTGACAATTACGTTTAGTTACGTTTTTGTTGTTTTATCCTTATTTAATCTTCTATTCTATCATTTTTTTATGTATTTCTTTGTTTTATTAGATGAACGAAATCAACACTATTTCCACAGCTGACTATGACGGGAAGGCATCCGTGGGGATCCGCAGAAAGAATGGAATATTTGGACGCAACGCCGAGACGTAACTCAACGTAGAGGGCCTGTCCCACATGAGGCGATTGTTGTTGCGACAACTGGCGAATTTGCTATTGTGTGTGTTGTAGCAAGTTAGCTTAGACGTGATAGAGTCGTAGGTAGGTCTTTCGCCAACGTCCTTAAGGCCTGTCCCACAGAAGGCGATCGTTGTGGCGACAACCTGCGAACTACTTTTAGTACCCATCGCCACCATGCGCAGGTCGAATGCCTATTAGATCGTGAATTATCGCGTCTGTCGCCAACAAATACGTAGCAAAAATCTGTTCGCCGCTGGTTTCTCAACAAGTTAAACAATAGATGGCGTCAGTTGGGTTGACGTCAATGACCGTAGCCTGTCTTCTCTTGTCGCGACAAGGTGCTATCGTAGATTGTCGCCAGATAGAACATGTTTAGCACAGCGGAACGGCGGCCAGTTGTAGGTTGCCGAGCTCGAGCGTACGTTGCACGCGTCGCTGACCCGAACGTAAAGTGAAATTTAAGCCGCTACGGTCTTTGTCGCCACCTACAATCACCAAAATCAGGATCGGCCTCCCATTCAGATACTGTACAGTCGCCGCTGATTTTTGAAATTTTCAAAATTCACTCACGACCCAAATTATAATGGGCGACTGAGAGGACTATCACGAATATAAAGGCGCCAGGCCGCCATCAGGTAGAAAATACTTGATCGCCTGTGTCAGTCGCAAGGATCGCCACAGTGCTCAAGTTCATATTTTGGTTGATTTTAAGCTGCGACGATAGAAGTCGAGCCGCGAGATGCGCGAAGGTCGAGGCTATTGTATTATCGGATACAAGCTATTGTTAGTCCATTGTTTGCGTGGAAGCAAGTCGTTGTCGTAGCCTATCGTAGACAGAGTCGTAGATACGTATATGATCTCCGGTCAGGTACGATTCTGACACGATTCTGGCAGGTTCTAACATGCATAGGTTGTCGCCACAAAGATCGCCTTCTGTGGGGAAAAGTCTTTTAGTGTAGGTTTGACTGTAGCATTACGTCGCAAGTTCTGAACAAATAAGCGCCGCAAGATCTGGGTTTTTCATCACGGAGTCTTTAAACCACCCAATCCCGTTGTATTTGCACACATTTTACAGTAACTGCTGCAGGTTATGCTGTTAAACTTAAATGTCAACATGGCTTGCGTGTGTCTTTAATGCGATGTGATATTCGGCTCATTTAATACCTTCTGGTGGTGGTGGTGGTGGGGGGGGGGCTCAGGTAGTATTGCAGGAGAAAATCATGTCGTCGAGTTCTGGCGGAGGTAAATTTATCTAGGACCACTCAGTTTGAGTTAGAGACACACCCTCACCGTGACCGACCACAGCAGGTTCTAGAATTGACTCCGATGTGTGTTTGCTCTGTATATGTTGGTAATTTGTTTCCTCTTTTCGTTTTGTTTACACCCTTTTGAGTAATATGTAACTGAGATTTTTTTTACCATAATCTTTTTTTTTTTTATTGCACCCTATTTGTAATTTGAAGCACAGAACTTCTTCGAGATGGACATACTGGTTTCATGCCTACTTTAAATTTAGTTGATTTAATTATTTTTTAGGTTTTAAAGGGAAAACACGAAGAAATAGGATCTAGCTAGTAGGAGACCATCGGGGTCCATAAAGCATCTATCCGGCGTCCACTGGGTGCTCTTGGCTTCTTCAAGTCTTCAAGTCTCCAAGTTTCGCCAGTCACACTAATAAAACCAACTCAAGACGAATAATACAAATATATTGTCAGTTTTTTTTTTCCTTCAAATGGCACATAACTCACTTCAGTATATTACCAGTTCAGGAACAGTATTGCAATGTTGCTATTAAACGTACTAACCATATTAACTGTAGACGAGAAACTCTCACTCCGATGAATTTTATTTACTCGAATCGAAACTCTTTCCTTCCTTACTTCAATCATCTTCGAATATGATGTTACTCCGTCGAGTCGATCGTTTCTTCATGCTCCTAGAATTTGGCTTATGTTTTTTTTTTTTTCGAGTTGGAATTGCTCTATTTTATATAATATGACTTAATGCCAGCTTTACTACTTTTTCAGTAGAATACAGACACTCTTATTACATACACAATTATAATTATAATTCTTTAAATCCTACTACATTCGTCGTCTAATGCAAAAAAAAAAACGTCATATCCAGGGAACGACACCGGGTAGAAATGCACTGTTCCTGCATTTCAAAGAATGAATTGGAATTGGTTCTGGGTTGTCACTGAGGAAATGGAATTGGTTCTGGGTTGTCACTGAGGCACTGGATAACAGTTCATGCTGTTATATTTTTACACTTATTCGAAACTCTCCGTTCATACTTCATTCGTCTTCGATATGTGATACCCCTGTCACAACCAAAAGAAGGACATCAGATCGGCACGATATTAAACGACCAAAGAATGGACAGTAGTTCGTCTCTAGTCTGCATCAGTAGTGTAACTGAGGTATTACATCGTCTTCGAGTCTTCTTTGTATGAGCTATTTCACAATGGTCCGTACTTGAGCATCCCCTTGACGTGACTGAAGCAGTAATCTTGTCACGCCTTCCCCGGTTCCCTGGGGGCCCAAAGCAATAGCGACGGCACAGCCCCATGCAAGCGGTTAGATCATGACTGGGGATGTGAGATAAATGGCAGCGCCCCTGCTACATAAAAGGTACGCTCAATCTTACGATTGACGTCCATCGTAAGTCTATGGCAAACCGTGTACTAAGAGTTACGATTGATCGTAAGATTGATCGTATCTCTTTTATGTTATAGGGCACATGACTGAGATGGGAGATGAATAGCAGGTCAAATAGATCTCGATCAAAGATGTAAGCAGACGTACTGGGGTCCCTTTGCGACGGAGTTTATCTATTACCCACATTCATGCATCTCGGGAGACTTACCAGTGTCCTCATTAAGGCCATCACACACTTTTTCGACTTTAGGTCGCACGACTAACCGACTTTGGATCTTAAATAACTATGCGCGTATATTTTTGAACGCGCTGTTTTATTTCAGATCCCAAATCGGTCAGTCGTGCGACCAAAAGTCGTATAGTTTGTGGTGGCCTTTAGAAGCAAGGGTAGGGCCCAATGAGAATCACCGGGATGCGTGCCCCCATTCGAATTATGAAGAAATAGGGTAATGACGACGACAGAAAGGAGAGACAGATAAAGACGGGGAGAGAAAGAGAAGGGGGCGTCGATAGGAAAAGAGGAAATAACCATCCCGACCTTGTATAGTCGTATTCATTAGCATAGGATCCACCTGCACCCTGTTGCATAAAACTTCTAACCGGAGTTTTTTCCGGTTAAAATCTGAAAACTCTGGTTAAAGTCCAAAAACTCCGGTTACAATATTTTTCTGGATTTTTTACTGTTTTTTCCATTGCTGAAAAACATACCAGAGTTTTCAAAAGTATTAATGCAATAAATTTTTGGGCGTTTTAAAAATCAGGTTGAATAACCTAAGAAATAGGTCTACATAAGCTGAATTGTTTAACCCGAGAAAACTCGGGTTAGAACAAAAGTTTTATGCAACACCACCCTGATAAGAATGCTCTCCCCTAATTTGGAGGGGGTTACACAGTCATGACCAGAAAAGCACACATGAATTCATACAGACAAATATATACAATTAATATATTTTATATAAATTAGCAATTTTATTGAATATGGATAATATTTGTCAGTCAAAGAAATATATTGTGGAAAGACAACACAAATAATCATTAGCCTATGTTCTATACGTCACAACTACCAGACACACCATGTAATCTACTCAGAATGAAAGTAACTGAAGGAGTGGGTTTTCTTTTTCTTCTTCTTCTTTTTTTTTTTTTTTTATTTTATATTAATTTTTTTTTTTAATGTTTCCAATTAGCAGATAAGTTGAAAAAAAACCGCGTCTTTTTTATTCATTAAGTTGAATTTGTTACTTTAAATGCTTTGATTTTCATTTCTCATATACAATTAAACTAATTTGATCATGTGTATATAATGGTTACAGTAAGGTAACGGTAATGGTTCTTCAGTATATTTTATACACTAGTCCTATTTCTAATTTCAATCATGCAAATCACTAGACTTTATGGTTCTCCAAACGTCTAGGTAAGATAATAGATCGAATATTAGGAAACAGTAGTCTCTCATCATGTTTTCGAGGGTAGCATTTTCAATCTATGTATAATACATGACTGTGTAAATTGAAATCTGACACCTAAATATATGATATAAACAACAACAAAAAATCAATTTGTTTTTGGTATAACATTAGACCCGTCCAGTATTCTAGTGTTTAGTTATACTGAACCCGTCAGTACGTAACTTATCACAACCTGATTAAAAACATACACACAATTGTTTCCCGAATCATTCTCCATCGAAATTCTATGTTTAAAAAATTGTAAATATGTGGAAGCTTTATAAACTATGAGCTTGAGGACCTTATATGATATGAAAATAATGTTGTAAAAACAAATCCCTAAAATACAGGCTAGAAGCATTATTAGACTAAAGCCTGGATCAAAATAATATGCCTCCGTGGCCCTACACGGCATGTTTTAAAAAGAAAATCCGTGTTGCCCATGTTCGTATGAAGCACACTGTTCAAAAAATGGGAATAACGAATGGTTTTTACTCGCCGTACGACCCAACGGGAGATACACGTATCGATCCAAGCTGAAAGCAATTATATTCAAACGGTTTCATAAATGGCAATGGCAATAAACAGTCATAGGTACTTACAGAATATCATGTATATATCATTTATCACATCAGTAATACAACACAGGCATAAGAATTAGGAAATTTATCCAATCACGTCCCGCCATGTTACCGACTCAAACTTTTCTTACAAACACACATGGTTATAATGAAAAAGGTATCAACCACTTAAATGGCAAACAAATACAAAAACTAATATTAAAAAAAAATATAAAGAGCAAAAACAAAAACAAAAAAGAAATTAACTCAAAATAGAGAATCCGGCCGTGTAAAGAAAAAAAAAAATAAATAAAAAATAAATAAATAGCAAGCGTAAGCCCTGTGGAAAATAATTACCCTTTCGGCTAAAAGATATATCACATAAATGCACACGATTTCAAAAGATAAAACAAATCAGATTTGCCTTGATTGGAAATAAACATTACAATGTGGCATCAGTGAGACTGTTACTATATTTTATTGCTAGACGAATGGTATTGCTATTGGTGCATTTTGCACTAACCATTTTACAATTCTCTCTGCAGAAGACGAATATACATCTGGGTTTTCCGTTTTTTTTTTATCATGATGTTTTTTTTTGCTATCGATCTTTAAAAAAAAATGCTGTAAATTATAACAATTATAGTAAATGTTACAACTCGTTTGAATGTTCATCCATATTCTGAATATATTAAAAGAGGGTCTTAGATTTGCCGTGTATTTCGGATTATGGTATTAATTTTTCTTGAATGTAAGAATACGAATGTGTACAAATCGGTCTTTTAAGATAATCTATCTTTGAAATTAATTAACAGTCATAATAAGTTTATAGATATAAAAAAGTACATATATTAAGAGGGGGACATCATGTAATTTTCCTTATTTAATCAGCCAACAGAGTTCATACAACAATGATTGTTGGCCACGGGTGTGTACTATCGCATTTTTACATTGATCCGAAAATCTGAATAAAATAATCATGCAATAACTAAAATCGTTAGATAGTAGAAAAACAATCGGACTAACAGTAATGATATCTATGAGCTAGCACACTCATTAGTAGATACAATGTTATTAATATTTTTAAATACATCGTTTACTGTTTTCTACAGAGTAAAAAATAAACAAATACACATTATTTTGTACGATACAAGAACTTAAAATTCACAATATTTACCATAGAATAGATATAAGTACAATGCCTTGTAACATTAAACATATGATTGATCTTACGATTGATCCACGTCGTACGTCTATGGCAAACTGTGTACTAAGAGTTATAATCAATCGTAATATTGACCGCATCTGTTTTATGTAACAGGGCACAAGTACATGAGTGTACAGCTTTGTATCACATATAAAACCCTGTTGCACATGCTTCGCGTTATCTTGAAATGCTGATCGCGAATCAAGTTTGTATCTGAACCATGTTTAGAAGAACATATATATCACGCTTATTATATTAATACGTATGATTCCAACAGGGGATTCAACTTGAAAACTTTGAGACAATAAATACGCAACCAACATAGCTGTTTCACTTTTGTTTTTCCTTGTAAGAGTGAGCGCCAAACTCGCGATGCACATGTATGAGTTTGTTTATAATAGTGGCAATGCAGCGCATAGAGGGCAATTACACAACATGCGACAAAGACTAAGCGCTCGCGCTGAGTGTTTTTGCATGATATTGTGAATACCCAAGATACCTGCTTCCCACTAACCTCATGGAGTTAAACTGCTTTACAAAACAATTTCATATGTTCTGGTCTGACTCCCCTTGAACACATTAACGTGTTTTAAAGTTGTATAGCAATAAATCAAAGCATAGAGCCATTTTCATGTAATCTTCAATAATTTTTATGAATAATAACTTGACAATGAATTGTTAAACTCCCATTTTCTTTATGATAAATTATGCTCCCTATGAAACATCATTGTTGCGTAAAGAAGTATATTTGGTATTCGGGATGCTCAGCGCGCACGTTTATTATATACACTGCCATGCATATATCATGATTATATACTAGCGACTCTGATAAAATTTTCAAGCAACTGGTCATGTGTTTCTTTTTAGACTACATTTAACTCAAACGATTTAAACAAAATTAATAAACTATCCTTCAAAATCAGAAGCTATAGGAAACAAATTAATGAGAAAACCGAACCGTTTCTGTTTAACCCGAAATAAAAATGAATAAAGAACGTGTTCGTTTCTGTCCAAGTCCTCCTCATCCTCCTCATCATTAATGAAGTCTCGTCAACTGAGTTGATAACGATTACGTCACATCACCAGGATGCGCCTTGAGTTTACTGTTGCATAGTATGGCCACTACTAGGATGTAATAATGGCTGTTGCATAGCGTGGCCGCTACTATGATGTCATAATGGAAGACCTATAGCAGAGAAATGACTGTCTGCCGCACACGATACACAAATGTATACACTCTTTTTATGCCTATACATTAAATATATACGATACACCATTATGTTCAAGTACATATAATATAGGTGTTTTGTGATTAACATAATGGCAATAAATATACAAGGTTATTTGAAGAATATTTTCATGTCTTTGTGATGTCACGTCAGTTCAAATCTTTGCATCTGCATATTGTTTTGTCCACTTTCCCATACATCCATATGCTCTTTGGAAAATAATACCCTCTCTCCATCAGCTATTGTAAGTCCTGCAAAGCACCTGGAAAGATGCTAGGTCTTCAAAATAACATTTTGGACACGTTTCGGTTTATCGTACACCACTCAATGTATAGATGACTGGGTACCTCGACCGGAAAAGCCTCAAACAGATGCACTTTCAGCGGAACAACTGCTCCAGTTCACAACATGTCCTTTTTTTTCAACCAATCAGAATCGTCATAATTGTTTCTGGGGGAAAGGTGTTGGAACAGGAACAACGTACGCAATCAACGTCGGTGCCATTACCGGAAAACCAATGACCTATTGGTTTCTTCCAAACTTGTCTATTAAACTTGCAATAGCGGACCCAGCCATACGTCACATAATTAGAAGTATCGGCCGCGCGCCCATGCCCAAACCTAACAGAGCCGCTATTGTCCCCAGACAATAATTAGGCCTGCACAATTTATTCGAATTAAAAATCCTGGATCGGCGCCTAAACTGTCTTGTTGGTTATGCCACTGTTTCTGTCATAGGAATCATTTGTCCATTTATACCGGTAGGGTATGGTGAAGGAATATATTTATGTTCCATAGAAGGAGGTGCTTTCTTTTTACCATTGCATCTAAAAGCGAAACGGATTCCGGCCATCATCTCTGCACATAGAGATTTCTGCGAGGAAGAAATAAGAAAATCGGCGTTATTCGTTTACTGGAAAAATTTTCATCAAAACAAATGTAACAAAGTATTCATAGAATTTAAAATAAAGAAAAGGCAACTAAAATACTTGACTTGACTTTAGAGCGTAGGATGGTGTGTTTAATTGCCTACTCCAGGAAGACATGTCTCTAGGCAAAGTTCTCAACAGCCTCTAGGGTTAGTCCAACTCCATGTGTAGTGTAGTTGTTCCATCTCAGAGAAGGATGCTTCAGGTGGCCTAGGAGCGGCACTAAAATTTGTCTACACCAAACCGTTTAACGATTGTATTTTACCTTACTACCAAGAAAGCGGTGTATGCCTCAGGTCCAACAATGTGGTTGTATCAGAGTAACAACCACTGGAAAATTACCCCGAGGACAACTAACCCCCTCCCCCTCCCCCTGGCCCTCCTAAGAAACAGGGTTATATAAAGGGTTATATGGTAGATTGTCCTGGAGGAGTTGGCCAGGGATACTTGTCTACAGGGATAAGTTGTCCTGGAACCCAATGTTATAAAACCATAGGACCAATATTACCATGATGATACATATTTACCGCTGGAAAGTTAATGTTACCTGTTACACACTCCTTCAAATATTCCATACGTTTTGTGTGTAAGTTCTGAAGAAGTGTGTAACAGGTGACAACATTTATTTTCCAGCATTACCGTACCTTATCAATTTCTGCGTTCTGCTTCGACTTCCAGACGAACTCGGCAATCACCGTTATGACCCCTAGAACCAGCCCGGCAACGAGCACCAGGAATATACCACCAATGTTCTTCAACCCGAGCTCACTGGCATCATCTTTACTGTTATCATCCCTGACGCACTGGCCTGATTTCCACCACTTGTTCTTCAGTTCTAAGAGGATGTCATCCTCTTGGAGTTTGAGGATTGCTTTGGTGATCTCGTCTCGATATCTCGACCCTAGAGAAATATGGAGGCAGTATCAATCATGTTTGGTTATGTCTGTCAGGCCATACTATTAATATAAATATTATGTTTGTATTTCAACACTTGCCTGTCGAGATTACCTACCAACCAATCACATAGCCAATCTGATAAAATTAAATGCTTTTATTAATGATGTTCATTGCATATGTTGATCATGACATCAATGGTGATTGTGATAATAACAATCCTAAAATTAATTTCTGTAAATTACGTGTCACATTAAACATATAATATGGCTTTTAAAGAGTTTTGAATACTGACACGAACTTCAAGATTTCATTTTCTTTTTCTAAATGCAATTGAATTAGAGCTCCTGAATATTGTGATACCTGCCATGAAACACTTGGTAAGAGTATATCAACAAGTGTTTTCAATAAAAAAAATTTAAAAAATGGGGAGGAGTCGACTAGTTTATCATTTCTGTCAGTCGATGGTTACAACTGAATACCCAAGGACCCTTTCGGTGTTACCTACCTAAAGGTGTTCCTACACCATAACCCCTTGAGTTCATCAGACCACCAATCATGGTTAGGTTTTTACAGTGCTGTGACACCTCATACTCCGCCATGGTTGATTCCATCAGGAATGCATAGTTCTTGTTATTAAGAACTCTATCGATGCCCTCTCTGTAGGTTTGTACGAATACGTGTGGCTTTGAACTCATGAATTCCCACATTGTCTTGTACGTGTGTATTGTTGATCGCTGTCAAAACAAAGAACGAATCTTGTTTAGATATGAAAGTAGTGAATATAGAATAGTTCCAAATTATTATATTAATACTAATTATATAGCCATGCACGTTTGTTACAATAGGGGAAAAAGCGCTTTGGTTTACCATATTTTGTACAAGAGGCAATAGAAGATATATTAGTAATTGCATTTTCTATTTTTGCTTGCAATATTGTTTCATTAACTCAGTTTACGTCAAAGCTGCAAATATATTTCATTCCTTTCGAATCTAACATGTCTAAGGTCTTCATAATTTGGGCACTGCACTTCTTAAGACTATCTATTTTAAACCCTGTTTTAATGGGCGAATTAAGTTGGAGCGTTGTTAAAGTACTTTGTAAGTGGTATGTTCGTTATGAAAATTAAATTTTAAATTATAAAATTCGTTATGCTTCTTCAATAAGATATTGGAGAACAGCAATAATGGAAGCCAATATGATATAGAAACGCACGTACATCCGAGTATGGTGAAAAGCGAATCTTTGTTTTTACAGACATTACCGCTCAATATATTATGTGATTAAATATCATCTGTCGCCTCTTGTTTAAGGGCAATAGAGTAGATCTCAGGGTGGAAGTATTCATTACAATGGCGTTAGATTACACACCCAACTGACATTGCATTTATGATTTTATGTATTACATGTAGCATGCTGTCAACTAGGGCACATCCACGCTGATAAAACAAACAGCATCCTAAGGAGACAATGACGTTAACATTCTCAAATTCCTATGTATCATAATAGAGGTACGATCAATCTTACGATCAATTCTAACACTTTAATACAAGGTTTACCACAGACTTACGATTGATATCCGTCGTAAGATTGATCGTGTGTTTTATGTTACAGGGTATCAAAGAGATGCATAACCCGAATTGATCCTCTGCAATATTATATTATCTTTCCCATTGTCAGAGCGGGGTGTTCCCATTAATATCATAACATGATGAAGGAATGCTTGGCAGCTAGAGTGCGCATACCCAGCAGGGAAGTGACGGAAGCTGACACCTAGAGTATGCCGGAGCGTGCAGGGAAGGGAATCAGCGACAGTTGCGACCTGGAGGGGCGTCCATTAATACATCAGCCGTGGATACATATCATGCTAAGGAATGGCTTTTGTCTTAATGAGATATCTGCAGGACTTCTTAATGTCTTAAATACATCTATACCGGAGGGGAAATATACAAGTAACATCAAGACCTACACATATTAATTGTTCAACATCATAGAAAACAAATATTACCTTACAGTTTTTCGTTCCCTAAGATATGCTACGCACTGAGAAAAAAAGGGTTCAACACTGCACGTATACACGTAAAATGTCTTACTGGGAGCAACCGTCATGATGCGAAGTTATACATTTAAAGTTACATCCAGTGCCAAAAAGGAATGCGTATCTAAAGGTACAAATTTGAGCCCATTTTTATCAGTGTGTATGTCCTATATGCGGTGATATCTTATAGGACCCTTATAGGAAACAATTTTCCAAATTTGCAAAGTTGGAAATTATAATGTGAAAGGTTTGACTTTATCACTATCATTATTTTACCCACAGTCCTGTGTATTGCATCAACCATTAATTCAAAACAATGGCCTATCTAACCTATTCCAAAGAAATTTGAAAAGAAACTTAAGATGTAAGACATTTACTTTAAAAAATGTGTTTGTTGATCCGCTTGTTCTTGTGCCATACTCTATCGAAGTCTGTTTAACGAGATCATCAGCATTGGTTATAGGCGATACCATCCTCTCTACTGTGAGGAAAGCAGCTAGGTTAGCCGTGTAGGAGGACACTAAGATCAGCGAGAAGAACCACCAGAAACCACTCAGAACCCTGGTGGAGAATGCCTTCGGGTTGAGCTCCGATCCCTGCTGCATGAGACCTCCAAACGAGAACCAAAGACAACTGAGAAGGGTGAATTGGTTCTCTACAGCGTCGTAGTCAGGGTTGATCGGGTGGGAGTTGTACCACTCGTACGGGCTGAACCTTGCCAGCATGAAGAAGGAGAGACTGACTGTGAGGTAGGCCATGATGATGTACATCCAGATATCGAAGGAGAGTGGATTTAGAAAGGAGAAGACGCCAGGGTTCTGTGGCTCAGGAACACGGTACAGGATAGTCACTCCCAGGTACATGAAGGGTTTGGAGAAATCTATGACCTGTTCCCGGACGTAGGATATGGTT
Source organism: Paracentrotus lividus (assembly GCA_940671915.1). Classification (NCBI taxonomy): domain Eukaryota; kingdom Metazoa; phylum Echinodermata; class Echinoidea; order Camarodonta; family Echinidae; genus Paracentrotus; species Paracentrotus lividus. Next base: position 547,885 of record CALNVZ010000218.1, on the reverse strand, counting down.
AGAGGTGCAACGGCAAGGTCAGCTTTCTAGAAGAGAGAGAGAGAGAAAAAATGATGATAACCAATTAGGATCCGTGTTTTAAAGAATTCCTGAGTAAGATTTTCACTGTGAACCAATTAGAATGGGTGTTTCAAATGTGTTATTGAAAGTAACTCAAAACTCTTTGTGTCACATAGCAAAGGAATTGATATTAATCTTCGCCTTGTTCAACCATTAAGAACATAAGACGTAATAGCCGTGTGACGATTTAAAACAATCAATTTTCTGATTGTATATGAAAAATATGCAATTTATTCAACTTGTATTCAAGCAGAAAACAAAAGATATTTTTTCATGGACTATCTATTTTCATCGTATTCAAAACAATGATTTGTAATGGTTTAGAAGTCGAAAAAGATTGTCATTGAGCGTCATATATAGGGTACATGCAGGTAATATGGGCCAGCAGGTAATATGGGCCACCTAAAGCAAATCAAGTCGTAACCGTCGACCGGTGACCGGTGTGAGCACCATAATGTTGTTCATATGAACTGTATACGAAAATATATCGTCGTGAGAAGTCATCTGATGCCGAAATTTCTCTGAGAAAATTGCTGAAAACCAACAGGTACGTACAACATACGGCATTTTTTTTACCCTGATGTAAAATTTGATATTTCACAGAATGTGATGGTGAAAGAGTGTTTGAGGGGGTAACCTCAATTTTTGTATATTTAGTAAGCTGATAGTTTTATTTTAATCATACTAGCGTGTACAGGTCAATTTGTTATAGTGAAGGGTGCATGTGGCATAGAATAGCTTGCCTGACACAGCAACATTAGTGCAGGTAATATGCCATCCAAAATGGCGGAAATGATTATGGTACTCAGTATTGGGATGAGGCATCAATCTCTTTGCTACGACTTTTTGGGGTATATTCACAGTATATAATTAATATAAATAACTTATTGTAGGCCTATATTGACTTGTATAATGAAAATAATATTTAATGATATTTAAAAAGCAATTTTATACGAAATACAAAACAATGAAATATATAGTCAAGTATTTACTAAAGGGTCTTATAATTTCATATGATATCTTAAAGTTAACGATTTCAACATTTTGAGCAAATTCCAGACATGGTAGAGTCATTGTAGTTTTTAAAACATACGTTAAATACATGTGCCCATATTACCTGCAAATGCAGGTAATATGGGCACTTTGGTAATGACGTCAACATTTCAATATTGTAGACAGGGGGGTTGGTGATAATTGTTTTCTTCACAATACAAGTTAGAGCAGATAGTTATTGATTCATATAAACAAAGTTTAGACTGTGTGTCATTTTGCAATTTTATGCAAATTAGGGAAATGAGCTTAGGGGTCCATATTACCTGCATGTACCCTAACATTTTATGTAATGATATGATATTATAAAAATAAAAAAAATGTAAAATCATTTGTTTCATCAATAAATTTATTATAAAAAAATCCGTACCCTTCCTCCATCTGACCACTGTAATTACCATCTGTACCAGTCTGATTTATCCATACACCAATCAAAGGACCAACTTAATCCCTGACTTAAACACTATACCCTACCCTAAACAGTAATTACAAACCCAACATAAACCTATTGCAACTATAACCTACATCTTGGGACGCAAAAAGCACTGATCTATATTGTTGAGGAGCAAATGTCGTATAACCAAGCCTACCCTCTCCATGAGCTCAAGAACCATCCCGTCAAAGGATCCATCTTCCATCTGACCACCGTAGTTTCCATCTGCTACCAGTCTGATCTTCGTAATCGAAACCGACTTCTGTGCAAGATGCTGTAGGAGCTCGATGCAATAGCCTTCGTACTTATTCGTTACCCTCCAACGTACGGCCATCTTCTGTGTCTTTATACATGACGAATGGCTTTTCCTATTTGGGTAAAAAATTGATAAAAAATGAAATAAATGTTTAGATATGTAGGCTATTAATTTTATTCGAGATTCTATTAGGGTTTTCTTTAGATCATATATCGTACTTGGACACATAACCCCTGAATAATTCCCCCAGGACAACTACCCCCCTCCCCCACCCCTAGAAATAGTATTAAGGTTAGGTGTAGAGTTAGGAGTAAATTTTTGGCGATGTTGTTGTCCAGGGTTAATTATCCAGGGGGTAGTAGTCCTAGAACCATGCAAACATAATATACAAATATCTTATAATTGAATAATTACATTCATATAACTTTTTATTACGGTAAGAATTACGACAGTGGAGTCACCGATTTTCTTTTTCTGTCCTAAGAAGTTCACATACGTACGCTCGCGAAGAAACGAAAAACAAAGTATCATAGCATTTTTTACATCGTGAAACTGTAAATTCAACATACAAATATTTTCATTGTTACTGCTTCGTGGTCCTGAACCTTTCAGCTAAGGCCACTTTTCTTACGGACAATGCGGTCGTACGAATCTCTGAAGTTCTGAAGTTTGTTTCATGGTCCGAAACATTTCAGCTAAAGCTATGGTCAATAATGCTCTTACGAACAATGCGTTCGTGTGAATCTCTGGCGTTCTAGAGTTTGTAAAGATTCGAAGATGGAGCTTACTTTCTTACGCATTTCTTACGACGTTCCCATGATCGTCTTAGGTAGACCTACGAAGGTCGGACAAGACCATCGACCAATTTCGAACATACGACCTGTCTGCGAACGGTGGTTTCGTACAAACTTTTCCAAGATGTTCTTACGAAATGGTCTAAAAATCGTTCAAACGGCGTCCTCACCCTGTCGTAATGACATTAAATTTGCAAATTTAGCATTTAACCGAGCTGACAACAACCATGGTAAGAGGAAATTTCTCTAAATTACTCAAAATTGATTAACATTTAAATGAATTTATATAAAACTTAGTCATACTATCAGAGTTGTGACAATCAATGTCCTGTTGATTCCTGCTTTAGATGCTGCTGATGCTTGGTATTGGATTGGATACATGTCAACACCTTGTTCTTCAGACCAGTCTCCCACCTACAACAAGAGACGATATACATGTGATTAACATGTGATAAAACATGTTATAAAGATATGATTAACATGTGATAAACGTGTGATAGACATATCATTAAGATGTAATAGACATGTGATCAATATGCAATAAACTTATGATGATAAATATGGGATTAAAATGTGATTAAGATGTAATAAACATTTGTGATGATCATAATGAACATGCGGTATTGAAAAGATGATAAACATGTGATCAACTTGTGATAAACGTGTATTAAACATGTAAATTAAAAATGCATATTTATTTTTATCGATATCGCAAGAAAAAGAGTAATCCTTTTTTAGATGGACCACATTCCACAGTCATTGTATTTCAGCTTTTTATATGTAACATTGAATAATAATACTTTATATCTATACCGCGCTTTTCCCAGTAGGCCCAAAGTCTTAACCTTTGCAACGATACCTTTCTTGAATCGTAAATGTAACTTATTGAGAACTTGAAGAATCTTTACCTACAATTATCATATTTTCATCGTTAATGAACCTACCTGAATCATTCCTTGCTCATGTAAAGACGTTATGTGGAAAACTACGTTTGATCTCTCACCATCTATGAATTCAACATCTCCCGTTAATCCCAAGGTCGTGCACTAAGGGGAATAGGTTAAAGAAAATCTCAAAGTTACATGTGAAAGGCGAACAAAATTATTGTGAGCTTCCAAAGTACTTGCATCGTATTTAGGTAGAATATTAGAGTAGAAAGGTCCAATGAGAAGGGTTGCTCTACAACTGCCCTCATCGTCATAATACGACAAAAAATAAAGTAGTTGAAAATGCTTTAGCTGCTTGGAGCAAAAACACAAAATTTTCACTCATGTTGAAGTGACCTCAGGGATCACACGAAAATTTGAACTAGGCACTGAGGTCACTCCAAAATTAGTGAAAATGTGCATTTCCCTCCAAATTCACTGTAAAGTTTCTATTTCTGAAATTCAATCCATCAATACTGAACCTTTCAGTCACTCTCTTTTTTGTGTGTCTTTTTTTTTTGTTGTGTTTTGTTCAGTGTTGTTGTTGTTGTTTTGTGTTTGTTTGTTTGTGTGTGTGTGTGTGTGTGTGTGTGTGTGTGTGTGTGTGTGTGTGTGTGTGTGTGTGTGTGTGTGGGTGTGTTTGTTTTTTATGGGGGGGGGTACAGATAGAGAGATAGAGTACAAGCACTCTCGTATATAGGAAGGACGCGCAATGACCATTGAGTGCATCCTGTGATGTATGGTCAGCTGCCTGGCTGCTGCCCACTGCGATTCCTTGATGTGAATGATTTTCACCTAGTTGAGATACACGTAAAGATATTGTTCCTGCTGGGATTTCATGCAATGATCGGTCTTTTTGTTGTGATGAGAAAATTGCAAGGAATCTTATGCTCATACCCCAACAGTGTGCTCATATAGTCAGTGATGTGAAACGATCGAATTTCAAAGTGTGATAACGGTTGTTACATCGTAGTATTTACAAACGGACAGACACACAGGGAGACAGAAGGAAGGTTTGGAGGCCTAAATAATGAGACTAAGATGCCCTGTTCATGCTTACCGATTCAATGTCGTTATATAAAGTGAGTCCAGTTTCCCATGCTTGGCTCTGTTCACATGAGAGAGCTTTGACTGCTAAGTCTCTGGTCTGTCGATTAGCGTGATGTAATGCCTTGGAGATCAGATTAACTCCGTCATATGTTAACGCACCCTCTAACTGTAAAACAACGGTAAAATGTAAACCAAAAGGTAATGTCATTGTAATTATTGAAATTAAATTAAAAGTGGGAAAAAATAATCTTGTCTACGGTCTGTGTCAAATAAAATGGTAGAAGGGGAAAACATTTTTTTTTTATAGTATAAAGATTAATCACAACCTGGTACTATTTGGTATTTTCATAAAGCAGAAAAATCAGAATCTGACTTTCTTCTGCAATTTTTTTTCTCACATTTGGTGGTGCAATTTTTGAGATATGACCAGTTTTCTACAATCAAGAAAAATCCATTTTCGCACGACGTCCCATGCTTTTGTATAGGTTTCGCATATGTCCCCGAATTCAGCGCTCCAGAACAATAAAAGTGCATAATTTCGATTTGTTCCTCGTCGCAAAAAATTTAGCTTAACTTTTGTTTTACCAAAGCAAATTACAAAGTGCATCAGCAAGGAAAATTCTTTGGTTTTAATTTAGTACCACAAACACACATTATTTGAAAAGATTTCGCATCAAAATTATTTTACCCCGACTGTACCTTTTTTTTTTTTTTTAACAGACTGTATAAAAGGATAATCTTAGTTTTGGTACAATGTCTTACAGGATCGATAGCAATTGTTCGTCTAATGTCGTGCATAAAAACTACCCCTGATATCATTGGAAATGTATGTTAAGGTCTACAGTACATTATCTTATACGGAAGATCGTTTTCCGGTTTTTCTGTTATTTTGAAACCGAATGTGCTGATGTTCTCCCTTGTCTTCAAATAATAGGAAGAGACCGAAATGCAATACATGTTTAATCCAACAATGCGGTCCGCTTGTATCGGAACGTGGGCATTACATTTTTATAATAGCCTTAAAGCCATGCACACTATTCAACTTCAACTGGCTGACTTGATATCTGAAATAACGATGCGCATGCATGTCTGCACATGATATTTCATTTCAAATCCATAGTCGTCGGTCATTTTGATAATAGCCTTAAAAGCCATGCCCACTATTCAACTTTGACTGGCTGACTTGGTATCTGAAATAACGATGCGCATGCATTTCTGTACATGCTATTTCATTTCGAATCCATAGTCGTTGGTCATGCGACCAAAAGTCGTTTAATCGGACGCTATACGACATTTTCTCACACGACTGCCTGACTTTGGATCTGAAATAACCGCGCTCATATACTTTTGCACTTTTCGTTTTATTTCTGATACAAAGTCGGTCAGTGGTGCGACCAAATGTCGTATCCTTACCGTCATGCCGGCATCCTCTGGTCCCACTCCATTCCTAAGCGCGTATTCCTTGTATTCATTTAGCAGCTGCATGTTCTCAGGTGTACGCATATTGACCATTTGAAGGGCAGTCATATTCACCAAGTCACCTGTGTACCGGGTTAGATCCATCGAAAACGTGTCCTGAAAGAACAAAAGAACAAGGATTCGATAAGGTGATGAAACTTTCTATAGACATTAATCAATGTGCATTCAACTCTGCTTAAGTCGATCTCTTTTGAGTCGAACAATCACTTAAGTCGAAGTAATTTTTTTAGTCCAGATTATACAAGACATGTCTTGTTCATCCCTCTTGAATCGCATTTCTCCTAAAATCGAATATATTTATATGGTACCAAGAGATTCGACTGAGAGAAAGTTACCTGAGTGTATATGCGTTTAACTGTAGGTTATGAAAATATATGATCTAGGACATCGTTTCAAAATTTATTTTTTCAATAATCAGCAAGGCAGGTGATATACAAATTCATGTTTATCTTATTGTCCCCTTAATAAACAGATAATCTAAATACAAGGCAATTGACATGCTAATAGAACAGGATTTTTCATAAATTAATATACATATATGCATCGATCGAATTTATGAAATTATTAGCTTAACTATCAAATTTAACTTTCAATCTTAAAATTCATTATGGATGAAAATAAATATCATGAATGACAAACCATAACACTAGAAACAACAACATCTTGCTATTTATATCGTTAAAGATATTTTGACAATGTCATTCTGAATAGGAATAAGCAGACTTCAAAATAATGCATAGTGCTATATTCGTGCAGAAACAAAATAATGCAATACATGACGAGAAAACGAATGATGGTGAAGCGTGGAATCGTTTCTAGTGATTGTTATATTTGTTTATAACATTACTTGAAACTCTGCAAATAAGTCTGAAAGAGTAAGAATTGGTGGCGTAGGCATATCAATAACTTGATATCTTTTTATTAACTTGATAACTTTTAATATCATTCGGAATTTCCCTAGCACACATTATTTTTAGACTTGTTATATTATAAAAAAAAAAAGCTGTAATGCCTAAGGCTCATGGGCATTCAGCTTGATTGTTGAAATTATGAAAGGGTGAATTTGTGTCAATAAGTATATGTCGATCGTGTAATAACATACTACATTTATTATTTGAGCAAGTCGTATGTTCTGCAAACAAACTGGGAATTGTGATGATTTTGTTCATTGACATTCAAAAAGGCGTGCGCTATCCTTGTGTATAGAACATGCTTTTTTTTTTTTTTTTTTTTTTTTTTTTTTTTTTTTTTGGTCACGTTTAGCATAGAAGAGTGATATGATATCAGGATGTCGAAAGCGTGATCCCTGTAGCATAAATACTTACGATTAACTGCAAATTTGAAACAACCGTTCCGATTGGTTCAGTGCGAGACATTCACATAAGAAGTGCATGTAACAGGGATTGTGATTGGTTACCATCAATTTGCAGTTGATCGTAACTTTTATATGAAACAGGGCCCAATACTAACCAAAGAGGTGATGATGTAGCTATAATCTCTCAATAGCATCTGGGCTTCCAGGATCTATAGGAGGGATAATGGATAAAATAGGATTCATGAAAGCTTGGTTTTGGCCGAAAGCTCGGATATACTCACCAATGGTGTTATAATGTAGTGATAATAATCCATCAACATCTGAAGATGCAACATCTGTTCACGATAATGATAGGACAACAAGTATATATATGGTTATACAGAAATGGAAGAAAGAGAGTGATTATAAAATTATTATAGTTCATATGTTTCATAATGTATAGTACTTAAAATGTTTTACAAAGGGTTCATGTAATCAATTAAACAAAGAATATGTAAACAAATAATGATAGTGAAATGCACATTGCAGTCCTTAATAGTCTTGAATGGGTCCTATAAATTGTGCCGATCGGCCGGGAAAGATGATTATTAGCCTATTCTCATTATTGTGGACTCGTTAGATGTTGTTTTTAATCCAACCCTTTCACAATAAACTACATGTATGTCATTAGATTATTGAAAAAAAAAAAAAAAAAAAAAAAAAAAAAAAAAAAAAAAAAAAAAAAAAAAAAAAACAGGACAAAATGATCGCTCTACACCATTCATACAAATAATAAGCATTAACGGAAACTGCCTAAACATAATATACATGTATGTAGGCTATCCAGCCTAACCCCTTGTGATAAAGGTGGGATGCTCTTCATGTTAATTTGTATTCAGTGATGGATATAATACTGTCAACTTAGAAAGCAGGTTGATGAAGGTTTACCCACAATATTCGTCTCCTGAGACGCCTGCTGATGAATGGCTGTGGAAACACTACCATGACTGTGTTTTACCAATAGACAACACAAACAAAAGGTTGGAAGGCCCTATGCTGCTGCAAAATAATCTTCTTCCGTGAATTGTAAGTATCTCCTCGTATAATGTTGGGAAAATGCAAACAATGGGGAAGTTTACGATAATGTGGTTAGCTTCTGAACTCTTTATTCGTTTCATCGGTGTCTTCCCACGAGGCCGAGGGTCCACGAGTCCGAGTATTTTTTCCAACGAGGCCGACGGTTCACGAGGCCGAGTGTCCACGAGGCCGATTATTTTGCATATAGTATTTTCTTTCATTAGGATGTTTGTCTGCTTCAATAGAAAAGTTTCCGCTAAGCATATCCTCCAATCAACCCTAAAATATAATCTCATAAATCTTATAATAAAAGCGGGCATTAATTTGCTAAGGCTTACATAAATCGGGCAATATTATGATTTATGCTCGAGTATCATCTCACTTACCAATCTTACAAAAGTGTAGTTGCCGTTGAATACCTTTTCATCCATTTATTCTTTGTGAAATTTCTAAACTTAGTTTAAAATATTTTCCTTATTTTTATTTTCGTCAGTAATGTATTTCTTTTTCTTAAAATAATGGCGTTTGAGCATTATATTGCAAAAAGCAATATTAAAAAAAAAAATCGGCCTCGTGGACCCTCCCCGTTTCATCATAGTACCTAATATGCCTCGATAACAAAGGACATATTTTTTCATCCAAAATGAGGACTGTCTCACTAATTGAATGGAGGAGCACACACAACCAATAACAATAGCAGATCCGGCAGTGACTCTGACAGATGATTTTATCGGTCCATGCACAAGTTAGCCGCTATTATCCCCAGGCAATTGGGTTGGTCAGAGTCAATGTTGGATACGAGTCTACCCCCATTCTACTGACCATCGGACTCTCACCTTGAGCTCATCTGATCCCCAAAATGTCAATTTTGATGAGTTCCGATGAAATCTCACCCGAGGAGCCTATTTTGGTGACCCTGATTTTTGTATTATTTTTATGAAATCGGATGAAAGACTGGTATCTGCCCGATAGCCATAATAGCTGTCCGCCGTTTTCATCGGCTTGTCCAATCCAGGCATTTGCATTCGGAGGGTAATTTGGGGACTATCTGACCCTAAACTGGTACTTCCAACATCCATCTGATACAGGCCCAACTCTTATCAAATTGATCAGTCACTACTCGGAGTTCGATCGTACATTGACCCGATACTTCCAACATTCCACAGTCGGGTTGAAAACGACACTTCTTTTAGCAAACTTGATTTTAAAAAAAAAACCGCTAATTGCAATAAGATGAGTACCTGATCACCCGATTTTAATCAGATGTCGGCCAGAGACATCGGACAGCTGGAAACAATAGAATCTTATACACATCGGACTGACTGACACATATCCATTATTGACTCGAGGTCGTAAATGGAAATGGTGTCCGGTCAGTCTGATAGCGAACTGAGGCCTGAGCTTAGTTCCCTCACCGGACTATTTTGCCTCTTCAGATTGCGTCCAACACGCGTACAAGTACCTGATAGTCGACAATCACACGTCGGATCATCAGAGTTTGACATGAGACCACTCGGCATGCTCGGTGGGTAACCAGAAGGATTAAAAATTGCGTCCGATTAGTGACCGATGCTCCAAAATTCTCAGTGGAATGGGGGTATAAGAGAAACTATACTCACCTTTTCTAGCATGATGAGTAGAGTTTTCCTAGAGCAGTCGATGATGATATGGTTAGCACCTGAACTCTTTATTCGTTTCATCATAGTACCGAATGTCATTGACTTGGTGTAGTAGATAGTCACATGGATGTCTTTATGCATTGATTCCGCTAGCACATCTTTTAACCGAGTCAGACCTGGAGATGGTAAATTAAAATATGATATGACCAATAAAAATACAGATAGGTAAAGGAGGGAGATCTCCCTGGGCGAAGTTAATTTTATCTATGCAGTATGCTAGTAGGAGGGACTACTTTTGGCTAATCGCCTTTGCCTAATATTATTAATACCACTATTATTCGTAGGTCTATCAAATTTGGGATTTTTAAAAGTAAATGGAGATTGTACCATAGATCGTGATAAATAACAATTTCTGTAAGAAAATCTTTCTCAATAACTGTAACAATAAGCTCTCAAACGTATTGTCATTATTTGTACGATTTTGATTTTCTATATTATATATATAGAATAGATTTCAAGGTTGTAGATTATAGCTTGTACAACCTTTAAAATTCTGAGATATAAGAGCAAAATTAAAGTAAAAAGGATAAATAGACAGAGTAAATACAACTCTTGGGACTATCGTTGTCATAGTCGATGGAACACAATAACAATTCCTTTAAGATACAAAAGATGCACTAACCATTATAATCGTCATAGATAACCGAGATTTTCTTCCATCTGAACGCGACAACAAGGTCCCGGATGGCTTTACTGATGACGTCATTCGATGGGTACATGTTGATGGTATTCTGACCGGGTAGGTGGGGCTTGGGTTCCCAATGGGTCTGGATGTGAGGAATATCCATGACGTCACAAACAGATTGGACGGCCAGGGCGTCCTGTAGGGAGATGGGGCCAAACACGGTGGCCACGCCCACTCCTAGCTGCTGACATACTGGGAAGAAATGAAGAAAAGAAAGACGTTTGAATATATATTTTTTATATCTATCTATTCGTTTTGTTTTGTTTTGTTTTGTTATGTTTTGTTTTGTTTTGTTAGGCCTGTGATTAGAAAGAGAGAATGAAGAAAGAGTAAAGATTCAACGTTTAGTTATTGAAAAAGTTTAATTATTTTGTTCAAAATACATTTATTAAGCATTTTGGGCGCGGAAAACATTAAGTTTGCAATGGTCTTGTGAAAAAAGAGGGAGGGTTAGGTCTATGATTTGGGACAGAGGGTAAATGACACACTAAAAGGAGAAAAGGAGAGAGAAGGGTGAAGAATGTAATGGTGTGGGGATAAGACATACTCGACGTGAGATGGGGAGGGGTAATGGATGAAGAGGGAGGAAATTAGAGGGTATACGAAAGGAATAGAGAAATAGAGAGAGTGGTGAAGAGATGACGGAGCAATGACAGATGAAAAGGCTAGGGGATGAGAGTGGGAACAAAAGGGTGCGAGAGAGTTTTTCATCAACCACAAATTATCAGCAATATGTCATGACGGTTTAGTGGTACTTAAATCTGTGACATCCATGTTTAATTACATCAGGATCATGACATTTTTTGTGGAAATTTAAATTCATTTTGGAAAAAATACAACCCTTTAAAACATTTATTAGCCCTCACAAGAGGTAATGTTGTCAAGAAAAACCTCTGTGAAATATGCCCAAATTGATGTAGTTTGATATTGGCATAAACATCCTGGATTTCTAGTCATACATGATATACAAAGATGTATGATATAATATAATGCATGTATCAATTCTGTTCACTGGTCTCTTATCCAGGGAAGAGGATACATGAAATGATGATCAATGGATCAAATAAGTGGGGCATGGCGACCTCGTACTAATGACAAATTTAAGTGCTGAAATTATATTACTGAGCTGTGTGCAGTTATTTCGGCATTGCAGTATACCTCCACTCAACCTAAACCAAATTTAGAATATTCTGTATAGACGCATTTGAATCGAATCTTTATAGTCCAGGCTAGAGACCATGTAACCTTGTTTTTTGATATATACAATGTTTTTTGATGGTTCTTTGTCAATTCGAGGGTGCTGATCTCCAATCCGATGTGGTCCAGAACGCGAAACCTTGAGCGTTTTTAACAAATGCCAAAAATTCAAAATGGCCCGCCAAAAGGCCGCCAAAATATGAAAATGAGATTCCAAGGTTGTTTTGGTATTTCTTGTCAATTACGAGGTGCTGACTTCCAAATCCGATGAGTGTCAGTCGCGAAACCTCGTGGATTTTACGCAAATCGCTAAAATTCATAAATGGCTGCCAAAATGGCCGCCAAAACTGGAAATCAGTATTCAAGGGTTTTCTGAGATTGTTTTGGTGTTTCTTATCGATTCGAGGGTGCGATTCCAAATTCGATGAGTGCCAGCCGCGAAACCAAACAGATATTATACAATGCAAAAAATTCAAATGGCTGCCAAAATGGCCGCCAAAAACTGGAAAGTCGGTATTACAAGGGTATTTTGGGGATTGTTTTGATCGTTACTTATCAATTCGAGGTTGCTGAGTCCAAATTCAATAAGTGCCATCCGCGAAACAACCACGATTTTACGCAAATCGCTAAAATTCAAAATGGCTGCCAACAATGGGGCCCAACTTGACATGCGTGTTCTACTGTCGTATATTTCAAGGTGTTTTGGTGGTTTCTTGCCAATTCGAAGGCGCTGATTCCAAATCCGATGAGTACAGCCACAAAAACCTACAGGATTCAATGTAAACCGCTAAAATTGTCTGCCTAAAAAGTAAAATGTGTCATATTTCAGAGGTTGCTTTAATGGTTTGTCAGTTTCGAGGTGCTGATTCCAAATCCGATGATGACAAGCGTGAAACCCCCTAAAATCCAAAATAATTGTTCTGACTAGATGCACGATATCAGCGTACATCTTATACCGGATCCAGGGGGGGGCGGAGATGGGGACACCCCCGTAAGATCGGAAGAGTAATATAAAATGCATTTCTTTTGTACACGAACCTTGTGTTTATTTTTGTCAGCGCTCCCCGTAACGTTGACTTTATCCTCACCTGTAGTAATTGTGACTTTCTGGAAGGCGAACGCTAAAAAAGAATTAACAACTGAGAGAATGATTTTGATAAGGAAAGAATCATGTTGGAAGCATTTCTGTGTTTGGTGGGCGGAGCCTCAATGGTTCAATACTGAGGCGACGGTTAGCTTGGACCCTATGACAGTAAACGGCCAAAAGAGTCTCATAACTTATTATTGGCAATGTATGGCCATATAATAGATTTTACATGACTTGGTTGCCAATTCTTTCCACTTTTCTTTCTCTCTTTTCTTTTCTTTCTTTTTCTGACCTTGTGTATTTTTGTGGTTGGTACTACCGGATTTGGAATCAGCGCCTTCCAATTGGCAAGAAACCACAAAAAAAAAAACCTTGAGATATACCTAAAGAATACACATTTTCAATTCGGCGCCCATTCTGGCAGCCATTTTGATTTTAGCGATTTGCATAAAATCTGTCGGTTTCGCTGTTGGCCACTCATCGAATTGGGAATCAGACCCTCGAATTGATAAGAAAACCACCAAAAACAACCCCCAAAATACCCTTGGAATACTGATTTCCAGTTTTGGGCGGCCATTTGAATTTTTGCGATTTGCGTAAAATATGTTGGTTTCGCGGCTGGCACTCATCGAATTTGGAATCAGCACCCTCAAATTGATAAGAAACACCAAAACACCCCAGAAATACCCTTGGAATACTGATTTCCAGTTCTGGCGGCATTTGGCAGCCATTTTGAATTTTAGCGATTTGCGTAAAAATTCACGAGGTTTCGCGACTGGCACTCATCGGATTTGGAATCAGCACCCTCGAATTGACAAGAAACCACCAAAACAACCTTGGAATACTCATTTTAAATATTTTGGCGGCCATTTTGGCGGCCATTTTGCAATTTTCGCGATTTGTGAAAAACGCTCAAGGTTTCGCGTCTGGCACCCAACGGATTTGGAATCAGCACCCTCGAATTGACAAAGATTCATAAAAAAAATTGTATATATCAAAAAACAAGGTTCGAATATTTTCCTATGGGGCCTAGCCTGGACTATTAGATTACTTCACATCTATAACATCAGGGGGTAAAGACTCCATAACTATTGGGGCTTATCCTGTCAATTATTGAAGATATATAAAGCTTATTTGATGAGAAAGTTGGCTATACTTAGACTAAATGATAGTCTGGCAATACATTATTCTTGTTCGAGTGTAATATTACTCTCTCTATTTCTCTTTCTCTCTCTCTCTCTCTCTCCATACATCTTTCTGTATTTACCTTCTCTTAAATGAATTTCCTTCCCTTCTATCTTTTTCATAAAATTTGCATAAAATATATCTTGACGGGGTGAATTTCCCCAAAATCAGACAATACACATTTAATTTAAGTAATCAGGGTAAAGTAAAGTCACACATGGGCCTGATTGCAAAAAAAAAAAGGAAAAAAAGTGCCGAACAGTAGGTGATTTTCCTCTTCACATCTATATTTCATGTAACAAAATAATCTTTGAACTTCAAAGGCACATTCAGGGCCTCTCAACATAACAGAAAACCCAAAAAAGAAAAGAAACGAAGAACTCACTGTTTTACAACTCCTAAAAAAAAACATGTAATTAGCTCCTCCGGAAACTGCTCATCAATTCACATTAAATATACGCCAATTTCGACGAGAATCGCTACCTTTTTATTATTTAAAAAGCTTCTGAAGAAGAAGTACGGAAGTCCCCATCCATTTCTGTGACGTGTAGTTACCCATTTTTTAAGTAATGCACACAGACACCGTTGCCATTTGTCCTGTAAGCAAAGATTATCCATCTTAATTTGAGCCCACATACTTCAGAGTAACATGGTTAAAAATAATGCGATGAGCTTGCACTGCATGGGAGAGTCTGATATGAAATAATGAACCAAGGAATACTGAATGAACAAGGTTGCTGGAAAGCCCACGAGACCGATAGATCTAAAGAGCAATCTCCAAACCTTAACAGTCTTAACCTTTCGTTCTGGAAGACTGGACTTGGTCAACCGGGAAGTCCCCTGAAGGGACACTGGGTGATAAAGATAGATAGAGAAGTACATTGAAACCCAACGATAAAAGCATTTTCATCCTGTTTGATTCACGTTGCTCCAAGTCTACAGATACTAAAGAAACAAGGTTGCTGGAAGGACCACGAGACATGGGGATCATTTCATGAAACCGATGTTTATTGATTCTCACTGACAACTGTTACAAGCTCCTGAAATGCTTGCATCTAATTGGCTTAGAGCAAATTTGTCGGATAAAACGTCCGACGGGTCATTTCAAGAAACGCCCCTAGGAGACAAAGTTCAATCTCCAGACACGAACTTGTGGTGCTTTGACTTGGTTATTCGGGCGGTCCTATGGAGAGGTACACAAACAGGGTTTGAAAGATTTTATCTTGTTTTCTTACAACTTGCTCTAGGTCTATTTGAATAATTTACACTGCCCCTATACCTTGAAACAGTGATCCTCTACTCCGGAAGTGAACCATCCGTTATAACGGAAGAAGAACGATGTTGTGTCAACTTCCTCAGACATGCCGCTTGGAAAAGTGGGTCACGTGATGTCAAAATGCTCCCTCTTACATTTGTATTTTCTTGATTATCCCAGGCGCTTTTAGTTTATGATATTACAGCTGCCAAAAACCGCCCTTATGACAAATTTATCCTCATGAACCGTATGTAAATCAAACATGACGATGATGACCCGGTGCATCTGATAAATAAACTACTACTTATACCAAAAAGGAGATCAGAATTGTCAGACAAGATCATCAAACAAGTTTTAAAAGGTTACTGGGGTTTATGAAAGAAGAATCAGGCTCTAAACTCCTTCATCTAAGTATTTTTGTTTTATATGTGTGCAGATCATTCTGACCCCAAAGCGCATTGCGGAATCAAATACAAATTGGACACAAAAGCAGAAAAGGCTTTTACGAATTTTCATAGAAAGCTGTGGATTAGAGAGCATCTGTTCTGCATTAATCTATTTCTACTCACACAAATTTATAAGACAATCAATGTTGCATTATGTTATAACAGTTCTGACAACTCAATGGTGGAATGACATAATTTATCAACCAGACCTAAATAATCTAGATACGAAATTTCCTTATCCTGCTGTATTTTCTTTTAAAAAAATGTCTTACATAATTTTCCAAGAGAACTTTTCTTTGCGTTTTATTCCTCTGTCAAAGCAATCGGGCAATTGGCGCAATGTGGATATGTACCAGAACGACAGGTTTCTACACATGTGTCGATATCATTTATACATGATAAATTGGTCACAACCAAACGTGCATCAGTCAAGAACCTCTTGGGGTTTGGCTTTTGTTGTTCTTTTTGAGGGGTTGTTCGGGCACTCAAGGGCAAATGCGATGATATACGTTTCCTACAGTCAGTTGGCACATGCAATGACTTGCTCAACGCAGAAGCTACTGCAGGATACGCAAATGCGGTTGAGACCTGGACATTAAACGTGTCTTTTCTAACAGGTGCCTGGTAAATTGGTCCAAATGCTTCCTGAATCAATACCCTTATATGTCACGTGGGTCGTGATATATCTCCCTCCCGCGTCGCCATCTAATATTTATGAAGGCATAGGTTGATGATACATGTACGACGAAGGATGTTTCGACCAGCTCATTCCAATACATGCGGTCTTTAATGCGGTGGTCATAACAACTCGTACGTGCCTCATGAACCTCTCCACGGTGGAATCCGTTCTTCACGCGTACTTTTTAGACACACACGGTCCACGGAGGAGGCACGGCACGTAGAAAGTTTTATCCATACCATGCTGGAAAAAACATAGACGATCAAAATGTTCACACTGCAGAAACACTGTGAAACTGGGCCAAATCAACACAGTCGGCTCTGTGAACAAAGTGCCCAAGTCCTTCAAAGTGTGGCGACTGAGTGGATTTGGCCCATTTTCACAGTGTCGGTACTAAAAAAAAAGTATGGCACAATGTGACCATACTGTGCCACAAAGTGTTCACTTTGTGTTCAAACTGTGGACACTGTTTTGTTTTGTTTTGTTTTGTTTTGTTTTGTTTGTTTGTTTGTTTTTTTTTTGGGGGGGGGGGCGCACCTTTCCTTCAGACATTTTAAAACGTAGGAATCGTGGGAAATGTAGAAACTGTACTAGGGGCACGGTCACAAAATACGTTGTACGCAAATGCCTAGTAACCTACGAATAGTTGTCACGGCCCCATGAGATGGGTGATTTCAGCTTTTGATTTCTGTTTGAAAGTGGTGGTGACCTATCAGCATTTTGGCAAAATACCTTACGCCAAGGTGATTGTATTAAAAGATCAAGATATGGCTTCAATGGGTTCTATTACTGTCGTTATTAAGAAAATGAATAATTTATCATGTAGGTTTGGGACTTACAGTGTGAGCGCTTCCGCGATCTTAGGTTCAATTGGTCCCTTGCCAACTATCTATACTACTGCTCAAAGGGGGCCTTAAATATATTTAACTGCAAATGTTAAAAGTTTACATATAACGTTATCACATGTCGTCGAAACAAAAGTTTTTATGTAAAATGTCCTATGATGATTAATCTATTGATGATCAAATTGGTGAAGCCGGGATTTACTAAACATGACCGCTGATGAAATGAAAAAGGTTTGTCTTGACACAAGATAACAAGTGGGCTTAGGACTAGAATTAATATCCGACGAACTTGATGATAAGCAATTAAGCTTCATTAAAATGCACTAACCAGTCAATAACGTCTCGAATCAATGACCTCGTGTGAAAAGTTTGCCACTACTCTTCCACTGAACCACCAGATTCTGCAATCAGCAATAAAAACATCCGACCATACAATGCAAAAGCCGAATATTGATGTTTTAACCCAGTCCTGTTAAGCAGTCATAACATGACATTTTAATGATCGCTCTTTACGGCTGAGGGTATAGTTTATTCTCCTGCACGTCTTCAGATAACCAATAGATTCAGAGTCATGCTCCCCTATTGATATGGTATTGGTGATAATCAATACCAAGAGAGGACCAACACCGTATCCGTGTTGACCCAGTCACACCTCTCTCCTAACGCAACACTGACAGACTGACAAACATTTGGCTATTAGGGCCCATGCAATGTTTGGCTCGTTTTGATGTAGTTTTTGTGTTACCATCATCAATGTGACTGAAGTGTGAATGGGTTAAAGGTACAAGTGACCTTTACTGACAGACTGTCATGACGGTGGCGTAGAAATCCCAAGAAACATATCAATGTAGATCATCGGTAATAGAGGAATGTGACCTGTGAACCGTTCGATATACCTATCATATCAGTTTCACGATTATACCACGAAAAACGGATGGCGTCATATGTTTCGACATAGTCTTAATAGATATGTTTGCCTCTTGGTAGATCTAGTGCAAGATGTTTAGCAGGAGTTTTTCTCAAAATCTGGCAGATTGAATTTACTGCTTGTAAAGTAAATCATAATCAACTTATTTCCATGTCCTGCCCATAATCGCCTATTGAATATGTTATATTGATTGTTTTCCCCTGTCCCGTTGATTTAGTAAATTCGTCAGAAATATTACGCGAATCTAAACAGTGTCTAACATACTGTAGATTGGTTGGCAGGAGACACTGCAGAAGAGAACACGATTTACAAAAACTATTTGTCCGACCATTGTTTCCTCCCTTTATAACTGCTTTGTCCTTCAATCTTGCCCCAGGATCTTCAAGTTCGAATAAAATTATGAGTAGTCACGATGAGAATTATCATCAATACATCGCTCCAGGAAGTATGTATCCATGAGCACCCATGTTGTCCAACCCAGACAAGGGTTTCCATGTATTATTAGCTGGTGATATATTATTGGAGTGCACCGACATCCGGTGAAAGTTGCTCTGTCTTTATCTTATACATGATTGTAAAGGGTTGAGGTTTGGGTTGCGTTCTTATTTTATGTGAGGTTTAAGAGTTAGGAATAGTAAGTTCACTGTTAAAGCTTGTTATATAAGGACAAACTGCAAAGCAGTTGCTGCCAGAGAAATGTCGTCCAGTCTCTTCAATTTGTAAGAAAAGATGTGTTTGACATTTATAACCCATCTATTTGAAATGAAAATAATTCAATAAACCTTCTTCTCTTCCTCTCATTTTAGGAAAAGAGGGTACATCATAAAGTAATATTGTCAGGATGTAGGCCTAAATAGAAACGACCTCCCGGCTCTTAACTTGTAAACGTGTAGAAGAGTAGGTGGGGGGGGGGGGGGGGGGGGGGGGGGGGTAAGAGGGTGAGTGTGCTAGAGGACACGAGTCGCAGAGGATGGCTGTTCGAGTAAGTATGTGTGGGATGTGGGTGATTTTGTGTGTGTGTGTGTGTGTGTGTGTGTGTGAGTGTGCGAGAGAACAAGAGTCGCAGAGGATGGCTGTTCGATTAAGTGTGTGTGGGTGTGGGTGCGTTTGTGTGTGTGAGGGTGTGTGAGTGTGTGTGCGTGTAAAGAGAACGTGAGTAAGAGAGAGGAGAGTTGCATAAGAAAGAAATATAAACATCAAGTAAAAAATATGTCATTAGAATAATCAGTCATTACCGTCGTGTGATAGGTTAACATCTACCGAAGATAGCATTTCCATTCTCATATACAACACAGTGAATTAGGAATAAAATTTGTCTACAATTAGATGGTAATGTTATGATTGTGAGTAGGTGTGTGTGTGTGTGTGTGTGTGTGTGTGTGTGTGCGTATATGCTTAGTGTGTGAGCGTGTGTTTGTGAACGTTAGGGATATAAAGAGATGAGATATGCATACATTTCCCTATTGTGTCAAACATTAATGTAATGAGCTAGTTTAACATCTACCGAAGATAACATTTCCATTCTCGTATTCCACACCACAGTGAACTAGATATTGTCCATATCGTATATTAAGTCTATGGTAATAGTATGATTTAGTGTATGTAGTGTGCATGGGGTGTGTATGTGGGTATGCGTGTGAAGGTGTATGTCAGGGTACGGATCAGTAAATGACTGTGTATGTGAGAGCGTATCTGTGTCTGTGGGTTTGTTTATAAGTGTGTGTGTGTGTGTGTATGAGGGTGAGGGTGTGTGTGCCTATTATTAACCCGTTTCCTCCCTGCTTGCGCTATGCAAATTGTGGGTTGACATCGTGTCAGGTGGTAGTTTGTAAACTAATTATGAATCATCGTGACAGAGGGAAAGGGCTCAGAAAGATCACCATGGAATAATATTATAGGAGATGCATGAGATTGGTAGAAAAGAGAGCGTGAGAGGGAGTCAAAACAGATGAGAGGTAGAGGTAAAGTTAAAGTGGGGGTAAAATACAAGGAATCAAAGAAAGGGAGAACACATGGTGTGAACAGAAGCAGTATTGGAATGACAAACAAACAAAACTAAATGAAAAAAGAAAGAAAAAAAAAAAAAGAAAATGAGAAAGGTTAAACAAACAAAAAAAAAAAGGAGAGAAAGGAATGAATGTACACAGAATGCGTGATATAAACAATGTAATATCCACTTCCACATAACTGAAAAAAATGATAACTGTTGAGGTATTGTATTGAAAACATCAGAGAGTTATTGAGAGTTATGGAGTATAAGTTATCAACAATGTATGAAAGATTTAATGCAACTCACTCCACATTCATGAAGTTATTGATCACCAATGGTATAACGATGAAAAGAATGCACTTTAGTCAGTTTGCGGCAACCATTGATCTTTTTTTTTTCTTTTTTTTTTTTTTTTATATTTGCGCCGACATGTATTTTACTTTTAGGGATTTTGGTTTATTTGTATTCATCAGAGATATGATACATGTATACATAAGGATTCAGAGTAAAAAGGGGCAGCAGATGTTTTATAATAGTGTTTGGATATATTTGATAATGTTGAAAGATAACAATAAATGAATAGCGCCATATTAGTGTAATCCACAGATAAAATTATTATTATTATCTGTAATGAGGTACGATGCCGAAATTAAGTATGACCAACCAATTCCCCCCCCCCTTTTTTTTTTTTTTTTTTTTGCTTTTTTTTTTTTAATTTTAATCTTTTACTTGTATTGTTTTCGTCAGGTTCATGTAAGCATTAACTGTTGTACTTTTCAAAACGGCATATTCGTCACTTTCCAAAAATGAAGAGCTTACTTCCAAAAGGGGCTAAATCCACTTTCGTAACTTCTGAAACGAAAAGATATTTGTTTCCGAAATTTTAAACAGGCCTCTATGGAAAAAGTGATATTAAAAAATGCATTTCTTATAACTCCTGTGAAAAAAAATTAAAATAAAAAAATGGTTATAAAAAGACGGGTGTAAAAATGGACAATGGTCGGATATCAATAACTCAATTTTTAACTAAAGCGGATTTAGTCCCTTTTAGAATGGAACTGTACAAATATCACTAACCTTCAACGTACTCAGCAGATATATTTACGTGACTTCTTCATAGATTTCAAGAAAGGTTCACAGAGGACGCTTCAATGTTTCATCAAAATAAAATCGGATCTCAGTGCAATGCACGCATTACCATGATTACGAATGCACATTTTGTCATGTTCTTCCAAAGGTCATGATAACTTACAGATATTATGGTGAGATGGTGGGAGTATATCACATAATACAAGACATATTGATTGGATTTCGTGTTCCGTAACGACGAAGCAGAACAAAAAAAATATATGAAACTTTGTCCGTAATGAAACCGATGTTGTAAGCATAATATTTAAACACGAAAGACAGCATTTCCTTTTGGTGATTTTGCTTTGATTCATAAACCATAATTATTATTGTAGGCGCTGTGAATTTTTAAGATTGTCTTGAAACTTTCATTTAAAATCATAGGCCTGCAAAGAGTTGCCATCAGGGTAATAATGTAAAATAATGTGAAAAATTGAGAGCATTCGTGCTAGTAGATACCAACAAAAGTAATGTATACTCATCGAATACGATTTAATGATATAATAATCGAACTAGTCAATTCGTGTTCTATTTGGCATGTTATGTACTCCCCATCAATTCTTGGAATACAAAACATCAAATCTAAAAACAGGAAGGCAATACTTGTCCGATTGCTTGGATTTATTTTAGAGGCGTGCATGCCCGCCTAAACGTGATTGGTTTCTGTTTGCTTTTTCATGTGCCAAAACGGCGCGGGATATTTGACAAATACACCCCCGACCAACGCTAGCTTATGACGCATTTACATCTCAGGCAGCACTACATCTAACACTAAACGAACATTATACAGAAGCGCCCGGTATCAACGAGCATAGCTCACGCTCTTCAACACTGCAATTTTGTTTTGTTTAGCCACGCATTTGAATGAAAGTCATCTGAATATTGCAGGTGTCAATGTAGATCCATGTGGTACTACACCACGTGATATGTGAGCGGTCTCGTAAAGTCAACCAGGGTCTTTTGATGGCGTGTCATTTACTCGAGGTAGATTTGAAGAGGATGAATAAATGAAAGCGAGGTTCTACGGTAGAGAAACTTCGGGTTCTGAGCGGGCTGGGTGTAATGGAATCTCAGCTTTGCTGAGAACTAAAAGGGCCTAAACTCCAGAATATATATCATGTGGTACGATGAGACGAAACGCCCTTCTGGTGCTACACAGATGGTCTGGTCTATTTTCCATACCGTATAATTACCATTTCATTTCAACGTTTTGTCCAACTTATCCACATTCATACGGAGGCCAATAATACATACAAAGGGATTAATGCCTATACATCTATAGATCTAGTGTCCTGTTGGAATAGCTGTCGGGATTAAGAAAGTACCTTTTTTTTTCTTAGTTGACTTTGAATGTGTATTAAGTTGACAGAAGAAAAAAAAACAATCGATTTTAAACAATCTTCTTTTTTCTTATTTCCAATAATGAAAATATTTCCAAAACAATGTTATTGTTGTTTAAAGTTTTACGGAGCTGTCATTTATAATATGAGTATTTACGCCATACCAGTAGGGAGATCCTTTTGAAAGAAAACCCAAAACTTTAAATTATTTCGTTTTTCTTTGAAGAAAACGCAAAAACCTCATCAAACACAAAACATGTGAAGGAGAACTGAAATTTGCAATATTTTTGCCGCAATATCATAATTCATAAAAAGACAAGACAAGGTGCCATGATTTTGGATGCTGTCGTTTCGCGTCCTGCATGAATCTTTGCATATATCATCGTCTTCAATCTATCAATTTGAAGATAGTGGATGTCATATCTATCTGCTTGATCGACGGTTGGAATGTAATCTTCCTCCCAATCGATGCTAAATTGAGAGCAGGAAACTCAAGCCTGTACCAATCACTTTCTAACATGTTTTGACCCATATTCTGTACATTCTATGATTGTTTTACCCCTTTTACTTTTTCTTCTTTTCTCTCTCTCTCTCTCTCTGTCTGTCACTCTCTCTCTTCCCTTCTCTTTTCTCCTTTATTCTTTCTCTCTTATATATATCTGCTCATTTCTATATTTGATTTACATTTTTCATCTCTTATATCTTTCTGCATTCAGACCTAAGTATCAACCTCACCCCAATTTTTTACCCACTGCCTCTTTTTTAATCTATATTCTCTCTCTCTCTCTCTCTCTCTCTCTCTCTCTCTATTTTCAATGTTACTTTTGTTCTAAAATTAGTATGTCAC
The DNA here is from genome assembly GCA_940671915.1 of Paracentrotus lividus. NCBI lineage: Eukaryota > Metazoa > Echinodermata > Echinoidea > Camarodonta > Echinidae > Paracentrotus > Paracentrotus lividus. The sequence goes on along the minus strand of CALNVZ010000218.1, from coordinate 524,175 downwards.
CTTATATATACATATATCGTCGGCTTGGAGCCAGAAGGGCGCTATTGCAGATCAAGGATGTTCCGTTGGGAGCCAGAAGGGCGCTATTACCATTGACTTTGTACAGTATTAGCGCCATTCTGGCTCCCAACGGAACATCTACAAGATGCAATAACGCCCTTATGGCTCCCAACAGACGATATATATATATATATGTTTTTAATCATGCATCCTCTCATTTGCTATCTCTTTCTCTCTCTCTCTCTCTCTCTCTCTCCCCCCCCCCCTCTCTCTCTCTCTCTCTATCTTTGTCCACATGTCTTTTTATCTACCTGCTCGATTTGTCAATTATCCTAAATACGATTTGTTTAAGATCCATTTTATAACTGGTAACCTAATGGAGAATATGGAGATGATATATCAGCAACTAAACTTTGCACTTCAACATAGCGTTTGCTTTTTGCATTATTTCTCACTCCTGCTAAATTCGACCTGTTTAGAGAGCTGATAGATTGCGACACTTTCATGTTAATGCATCTACAGTGATGGAGAGTCAACTCCAATTGCTCACATGAGATGCCTTCCTCGTCTCCCGCTGGTAGAGGGAGAATGATGGATGAGAATGCGGCTAATCTCCGTGATATGAAAGTCATCTACTGTGAGTAGAAGCCTTTGATGCTCCCCGGCATCCCCATCCATCATGGATGTCGGCATCTACTTCACGATGCATGCGCACCTGTATCTACGGCATACAGGTGCAGCATCCATCGATACACCATACATGTCATGCTGTTTCCTGATCCCTCTTAATGGCGGGAAACTCCATTTGAGCGCTCTTTAGCAAAACACTCTGCTCCAAATACCCGAATTGAGTTTGATGGTTATCAAAGCTATTAGTACGTTTACCTTATGAGCTGAAGTCGTTATCAAAATAGAAATTGTATTGCTTATTTATATGGTTAAATAAAACATAATCTATTTTTATTGGTGATTTAGGATATTAGTACAGTGTTGTTTCCATATTTTCAATACTAAAGAATTTGTCTGCGCAGTAGATATCATGATTATGCAATATGGGATTAAAATAGAACACATGGCACGTTTTCAATAGATAATTTAGAATACTAGTGTTGTGGTGTTTCCATACTTTCAATGAGAAAACGTCTGCGCAATAGATATCATGATTATTCAATATTATACCTGGACTTGACACTATACACTAAACCTAATTCTATACCTAACATTAAACACGATTGCAACCCAACCCTAAACCCTGAGCAATTATTGTCGCAAATGTCGTGTCAACCACGTCTGAACAAGATAAATGTACCTTTGCTAAATTGATGACAAAACGCACGGTGGTCGCAGGGTTGGCACCCCCCCCCCCCCCCCCACGCTGGGAAGCAGGCCAAAGCACTTTCAAAAACATGCACCATCGGTTATAAATATGACCATGGTATTATGGACCTTATAAATGAAATGATGTTGTTGTTTTTTTTTCTGTGCTCCACATGAATTAAACCAATATCCCGTGCAGATTGATGACTAGTCATTATAAACTATGTAAATAAACTGTGCGCATTAAAAATATTGTGACGTCAGAATCCACCTGCTGTTATTAATCATATTATGATAATTCAACAAGTTTGTCTTTGCAAGAACCAGATTGTAACGTCATTCGAAGCCTTGAAAAATGAGGATTTATATTTATTTCAGTTAAAAATAATCTGAAATATCATATTCGAATTATTATATTCTCCCAAACCATTTTGAAGGCAATGTGAAATGTAGCTCCAAAACTTTGCAGAAAATTGATATTTGTTCTCACACTCTCTCTATCAATTCATGATATTCAAAATTATTTCCGACCTAATTATGTACATTGTGTTCATTTTGTCTCGCTGTGTAAAAGGATAAACGCCCACAGAAGATTAAAGTTTAATGGAAATTATATTTGTTTGAGAAGAATCTGTATTCCACTCAGGGGTAGGCCTGAGGATTAAAGTAGAAATCTCCAACGAAAATGCCTCAAGTATAATCCTTGATAACTTTTTTAATATAAATTGAAATTTTATCCCTGAGGACAAAATAATGAATTATTATTCGCTTGTATCTAAATGGATGCCTACGTTAATATAAACCATAATAAACATTGCATCTGGTTTGTTATAAGGCGCTTTTCTACTTAAACTGCTCAAAGTGTTTTCCAGTATGATATTACCCTAATCATTGGAATTAATGCCATGTTGGCCTGCTGACAACTTGCAGGCGCCTACATGGAATTGTCCTCCCGAGTACCCCTTTTCACCTGGGTTGATTAAAGTAAACGTACATAGAAGACCTTTCCCAAGGACACAAGTCCTGGTGCCGGGAATCGAACCCACGACCTTTTCATCTCCATTCAAGTGACACATCCACTAGACTACGACACTTCTACACTGAATACAACTCAACTTACATTGTTGAGATATATAACTGAGTTTAAATTTATTTCCTTTATGTTATTTGTTATTTTTTATGGTATTGTATTGTGTGTATTTTCGCATCACTATTACGAATTATTTGTTATATGTTTTCTCTCTCCCTCTCTCTCTCTCCCTCTCTCTCTCTCCCTCTCTCCCTCCCTGTCTCCCTCTCTCTCTCCCTCCCTGTATCTCTCTCTCTTTTACTATGTAATATTCATGTAATTCAGCTTTCAAGCTGCCATGTGAATTTTTGGACACAATAAATACCATTACTATTCTATTCTATTCTATAGCATTTTGAATTGAACAAAGACTAAAATGGTAATAAGACGGTCGGATAAATTGCCACTTCGCCCATTTACCATTCCATCTGATGTACACTTGGTCTAACACCACTATGGCAATGCCTGCAACAAACTGGTAATCGACTAAATATTCATTTCGGGAATTAGGCGGAAATCCAATGAGGCCATTATGGCTATTAATCTAATATTTAATTGGTTATCAGACCAAGTGGCCATTAGACCAAGTGACAATTAGACTTATTATGTATTACATAAAAGGGAATCAGACTTAATTGTAAGTAGACCAAATGGGTTTAGCCCAAGTGTTATTAGACAATCAAAGCATTGGATCAACTACTGCTGTTAGACCAAGTGGATACAAAAAAAAACCGTTTGGAGTGTCAAGAGCCATAAATGCCAGGAATCGAACCCACGGCCTTTGCATCCCCAGTCAAGTGATATGACCACTAAACTACGACACTTTCAGCACAATTCTACTTAAAATGTTGTGATGCACGATTGATTTAAATAAATAGCATTAGATGAAAGGTAAATTAGACCAAATTGCTAGTAGACAAAATGGATGTAGCCCAAGGGGTACTAGACAGTCAAAGAATTGGACCAACTGCTGTTAGACCAAGTGGATATAAACCGTGGGTAGTGCGTGATGGAGGGATCGCATCAATTCATGATGATGATAATGGATGTTGACTCGCAAATTCTCCAGGGTTGGGAGAAAAGTAAATACAGAGAGAATAGATCGAGGGTGATGGGAAGTATGGGCATCTCATTGATAGGACAAGGGCAATGTAACATAAAAGAGATTCGATTAGTCTTACGATCGATTGTAACTCTTAGCGCACAGTTTACCATTGACTTACGATTGAAACCGATCGTGAGACTGATCATAATTGTTATGTTAAAGGGCACCTTAAAGTAATTTGTATCATACTCTTTAATGAAGAGGAGGGGAATATTAAGTATTGATAAATACAATTTTCTCGAAGATGGATGACCATTTCTTGAAGATGACGAAAAAGTTAGTCAACTACCGACCATTATGTCCTATATACATAATAACCATTGATGCATGTTTCGTGTAACAACATGTGCAATTATATCACAATAGCTAGTATATAATGCACACGGGATGAGAGAATTGACAAAAGATTAGATGTTTCACAGGACAGGATAAATATTCATTCATATATTCATAAATATTTTGTTTACATAATTATATTTGTTTTTGCATATTATATTCATTCTTTAATCGTCTTATTAATAATTAAGACATCAACTCAAGCTTTGCTTATATGACGATCCCTTGTTTAACTTAAACCATGTTGTGAATTGTTCTGACGTAGCCTACAGTATATGGAATTAAACAAGATATTAATTCAAATAAAAAAAGGAACTAAATATTTTTCAAAGTTCTAAGGGATGACTATATAACAATTACTACTTAATGAAAACGCTATAAATCAGAATATGAAGTGAATAAACTAACCTTTCTTTGTAGCGTCGAATGTATCATTACCCCGTACATGTTGTACATCATAGGTGAGCATACTCATATTCAACGATGGGTCGTTGCGAATCTTCGTGTTTAATTTTTCAATCGCAAACCTGAATGCCAATTCCTCTTTGCTACTCGTACCATCACGGTTGAATATTCCACCTGAAAGAGACAAAGAACAAAATGAAATCAAAGATAGAATTGTAAAGAAAGAATCCATGTTTTTACAAGATTTCAAATGAATGAATGACGTGCTAATACCATATAATAGCAGGGGAAATGATCTGGAATAGGAGGCTTGACTGCTAAGAAAACAACATTGATCCTAAACATCTGGTAAAATTAAGTGAAAAGTAAAATATAAACCTTCTCTTTTGGATTGATGTCTTTATTGTTGAAAAAAAATTTCAGGCAAACAAATAGACATAGATGATAACACAACGGAATAATTAGAACTCAAATAACGCAAATAGTTCAGTCAGGTGAAACAAATGCCTTGTAACAAGAAAAAGAAATATATCGATTTGAAAGCATTCCTAAAACGAAATAATGGAGCAAAATGTTATTATTCATGTTTTCTCTTGTGAGAAGTCATTTGGTTCAGCTGTTTTAAGCATTTGCGTTATTTGCATTTCAATTTCTATTATTGCAATTATTCCAAACCGTTGCATTTACATAGGAGTTGAATAGTGGAGAAGAGATAATGTTAATTAGGGTAAACAGGACCAAATAATTTTGAGAGTTGAGTATATGAATATAAAAAAGGCCCAAGTCCATCTCTTGGCCAAATTGAGTTAACCATGGGAGGTTATTGCTCATACATGAGTCCATCTTATGTACAATTTACAGCACTGAATTCTGCCCCAAAATGCCTGAAATTGATTTTTTTTTTTTAAATCTCAAATCTTCATTGACTACACACAAAAATCATTCAGTTTTTCTTGATTTACTCGAAATGAACTTTCATGGACTTGGGCTCTTTTTATATTCATATATTCAGTTGCATGATCATTGAAAAAATGTTGTGGGTATTTACAACATTTGTCAAACAATCGAGCAACAGCTTGCTCCAAAAACATGCGTAAAATACCAAAATAAAGGCTAAATATTTCCCTTATCATTGAGGGATTTTCTTTGATATTGGTTTGTTCTTTTTTATAATCATTTTGAAATTTGAGCATCATACACCTCCGTATGGTGACGTCCCGCCCTTTGATGCATCTGTGGGAATTATTTTATTGATGATTTCAAGATCACTTAATATAAAGACGAAGCAGTGACCTACATTTTAGTCAAAGCATGTAAAATTCATATCGTGTGCTTTTCAATTCCACCCTTGAGATAAGCGATGGGAGGGTTGGCATGAATTATCGTTCCCATTATTACCGCAATTTTGCTTTTTGAAGAAGAAAAAAAAAAACATTTGACATATGTTATTTGAAATGAATCTTTGAGATAAATGTTTGAGACAGATTATTTGAGATAAATATTTTATTTAAGATAAATCTCTCAAGTATATAACGAATAATGTACCGTGTGGATTCCTCATTTCGAAATAAAACTCAAACTTTATTTATTTTAACTGTTTGAGATTCCTTACTGAATCATTGTAAATAGAAAATTATTAGTTTTGCTCAAAACGTGGAGTTACACGCAAATCGAGAGCGGCTTCAAAATGACGCAATTTTGTATGAAATGTTGTTGTTGATATTGTACCAGATATATCGCAATTTGGATATTACATTTTTTTAAAGCAAATAAGAAATATTGTACGTGAGGATCCCATATTTTGAAATTAAACTCAAGTTCTATTAATTTTTTAAAATAAAATTTGGAATTTCTTAGCAAATCATTGTAAATAGAAAACAGGACTATTATAGGGTTGCTCAAAATATGAACCAGTTACATGCAGATCGAGAGGAGCGACATAGTGACGATATAAGTGTAACTATATAGGCAAGTTATACAGGTCAGTTGCCATGATTGTCTGTTCGATGATGTAATTGGAACCTTCCTTGTTACAATATTTTTCCTTCCTTTCCGTCATCCTAGCTGTATTTGTATCCTCTTCTTAAGTGTAGTCAAACCAGTGTAGCAGCTTACAGACCACCCCTTGATGTTGGTTTTATATTCCACCTCTTTGAACTCAAGTATGTATGATATGACATGGCGAACGCAGTGTTGAATTCTGCTTTTAGTTACCATTCTCCTAAAAACCCATTACTATTTTAATTCATCTCGTTTTACCTTGTAATGTTACAATAAGTATGTAGTTATTGTTGGTTTTAATAAATTGAATTGAACAGAGGCCACAAAGTGTTGAAATAAGACGTGTAGCTTTGCGAGTTATACAGGTCCGTTGTCATGGCTGTCTGTTCGATTATGCAATTTGAACCTATCCTTGTTGCAATCCTTCCTTCCTCTCCGTCAACCTAGCTGTATTTGTATCCTCATCTTAAGTGTAGTCTAACCAGTGTAGCATGCTTACACACCACCTCTTGATGTAGGTTTTAGATTCCACCTCTTTACTCTTCAAGTATGTGTGATATGACATAGAGAACGCGGTGTTGAATTCTACTTTTAGTTACCATCCTCTCTGTAACCCACTTATTATTGACTTCACACGTATCAGGTCGATACTTTGCAGGAAGTCAAATAAACCCCTCCCAAGAAGTTTCGCAAATCGACTTTGGGCCATGGTAACTTTTGAGGTGCGGTTTAGTTATTCCTGATATTCATACCATTTGAAAGATAATTTATTCACCTTTTTATTGATATCCTATTTGTAATGATTGTGTCGTGCTTTAATGCACAAAATATCAGAATATGGAGAAAAATAAAAAGTCAAATGTTGTAAAATGCACTTTTAATGAACTCATTGAAGTTTCGCAACTCGATTTTAGACCCTAATAACTTTTGTAGTAATTTGTAATTTTTATTGAATTTTAATCATTGTCAAGTTCAGTTTATATTCCTCTTTTTATTGATACCTAATTTGTCATGGTGATGTCATGCCCGGGTCTACAGAACACCTGAATACCCCCTGAATGCAAGGCAAAGCGAAAGATAATATTCAGTTTGAATATTCTGTAACTCAACTTTGAACCTTGATACATTTTAATGTGGGTTTTTATCATTATAAATCTTTATAGCATTGGAAGGTTCATTTATTCTTATTTTTATTGATACCCTATTTGCAATGGTAACATCATGTCTGAATGCACATAATTTATGAATATATAGCAAAGTAAAAAGTGAAAAGTTGCAAAATGCATTGTTATTGCTCAAATTCAGTAACTCGCAACAGCCAATAACACTCACAATAGGCATTCAATTTGCAACATTTGACTTCTGACTTGTCCTAAGATCTGTGCATACAAGAACAACAATATTGTTACAATTAGGGTATCATCAAAAAGTGGAATAAATGAGCTTGAATTGAAAATGGTATAAAATTCAATAAAAATTAGAAAATACCCCAAAAGTTACGAGGGCCTAAAGTCGGGATTCAGAATTCAATTTGATCAATAAAAAATGCATTTTGCAACATTTGACTTTTTACTTTTCTCCATATTCTGATATTTTGTGCATTTAAGCATGACACAATCATTACAAATAGGATATCAATAAAATGGGAATGATTATTTTTCCAATAGTATGAATATCAGGAATAACTAAAGCATACCTGGAAAGTTATCATTGCCCAAAGTCGATTTGCGAAACTTTTTGTTAGGGGTTTATATTCTGTCGTCGATGAAACGACATTTGCTCAGGCGACAATAGCACAACATTATTCCTCCAGGCTTTCTCTAGTTTCAGAACATACGGTTAGGGTAAAAGTTAGATGTAAGGTTTTGTTTTTACGTCATGTTTTCAGTTAGTCATTTGATTAATGTTCGAGATTTCCAGCGGAGCAATTATCGCCGGGACAAGTGTTCACGTCGGAGGTCCAGTGCGTCGTGTAATTTCATACTTAGTTCAAGCATTTTGGACCATATCGACTGTTGACTCCCCCCCCCCAATTTTTAAAGCGACTTTCGATTTATTATTCTCTTACAAACCCGTTTATTATTGCATTGGAATCTTGGTATCAATTCCTTAATGGACTAGGCCATTGGGGTAAAGTTAAAGTGGAGTAGCTCACACGTGCAGTCTTGAAAGTGTAACATGTATCTAGATGTTCCAGTTTACTTTCAGCTAAACTAGTTTTAGGACAATCTACATGTGCTGTTATTGAAGAAAGTGAACAGCAAAAAAAGAGATAATAATAATAATGATAATAATAATAATAATAATAATAATAATAATAATAATAATAATAATAATAATAATAATAATAACAATAATAATAATAATAATAATAATAATAATAATAATAATAATAATAATAATAATAATAATAATAATAATAATAATAATAATAATAATAATAATAATAATAATAATAATAATAATAATAATAATAATAATAATAATAATAATAATATTGTTTTATTTACCCAGGGTAGCCATTTCAGTTTTGAAAACTGTTCTCCGAGCGAGCGGGCCCAGTACAACATGATATGTTATTATTACCCCCAAGTTAAAAGGCAACTTTAGGTACCTAAAGTCTTCACATAGAATTGAAGTACTACGAAAATCATTGGAGGTATACTCTACAGGTTTTTTAATATTCAACTATTTGGGATATTCAGTGGAATGTATAAAAATCACTTAGACAATATGTCTAAAATGTAGGCCCTACCTTTATAACATGTAAAATGGAATTCCTTTTAAACAAAATTCTCCTATCACTAAAGAGAGACGCAGCAACCTTATGGTCAGTAAGTTCTCAGCGGACTCCCGATAACATTACACCGATATTAACATGTGGTGCTAACGTAATCAAACAGACTACTATAATATGTGTACTGAGCACTCGACGCAATCTCTCTTACAATCTCATGAAGCTTTAAGAGACCGGGATCATTATTGCTTTTGGTAATTTATTCCAGATGGTCCGACATCAGCATAGGAACTGTGATTATGTGTACTCAAGGATGTGTGCTCTTGGAAGAAGACACTTAACTAAATGACCACGTGACCCACTCCGTCTGAAAGTGAGATGAGTGCAGGTCAAAGGTCAAGTTACCTACTGACAGCCAGGAAGGTACAGATGAAATGATGATAGTGAGTGATGCAAACTGGAGCAGATAAAAATAATTCAAGAAGGAACTGCAATGCTTCTGTTCATGAGGGAAATGTTACTCAAATCTCCCTGTTTTCATTTTGCATCCTACTTGAGTTCGCTTCATCTTACAAACCAAAAGAGAGAAGACTTTAGACGTTATTTTGGAGTGACATTTTGAGAGGAAGAAATAGAAAGGAGGACAGAGACAGACAGGTAAATGAAAATGCAGACAAACAGATATAAACATACAAGGAAAATCGGAGAGAGACGTCCAGCGAGTGAGAAAATACAGACTGACAGACAGATACACAGGTATACAGAGAGGAAGAGACAAACGGATAGAGGTTGACAGGCAGAAAGAGAAAGATAAAAAGACAAGGACGAAGAGTAGAAAAAGTGACATGTGGGGGTATAAATTTCGGTAGACGCTTTATAAGCTAATCTATCTCATGATACTGGTGCCCTGGATACAATCGTAATAATTGTGAATGGGTTTTAAATCCTCAAGCAACCAATGAAAATTGCTCTTTCAGATTTCCTCGCATTGAACATGTTGAAAGATGTATCGTGAATTGCACTCAATGGACCTTCCATCCATTGTCATAAATAGTCCTCAAAAAGCGGGGGTCTTTTTCTTCTTCATTTAGTGTTCAGGTGCTATGACTCACTAAAGCCGTTTGGCACTGTATAGTAGGTTCACATCTACGGTAGATCATATGACCATGGAGAGTGATTCTTTATTTAACGGTAAATCTAGCATTTGGTCCTAAATTGAGTTGAAAGAAAGTCCACAAACGACCTCGGTATCGACGGCAAGGTGACCGAAGATCAGTGAGGCCGAAGGTCTTCAAGCCCAAAATATGTGAACCGGCCTGTAGACCTTACAGGGGCATGTTCAAATCTTAGGGGAGAATCAGCCTTGTGGGCTTTTCGATCTCGTAGAAATTCGGAATCATGGATTCACCCTATTGAGGGGAATAATTTAAGGGGAAATTTAGATTCATTATTCATAGTCACTTGGTTTTGGTCAGAAACACAAATATAAATATCAGTTCTACCAAATAACTATAAGATGTATCCTGGAATAGCGATAAAAGCGATTATTCCAGGCTGACAAAATAACAAACACAGTATTTGCGGTTATGTCGTGGCTTTATTGAACTGCGGTACTGTAGAGATTGGACGCTTATCTTTTCCCTGGTATCATTTTGAGTGTCAGAACAAAGTGTATAATGATAATATCATAAGTATACATCTCACAGAATCAGACCTCCCTGGCCTGTGGCGAATCGATAGGCTGGCTGGTTACACTAGGTACGCCAATACTATATCATTACAACATTTCGCATCGTAAACAGATAACAGAAACCTCCCGAGCCGCCTATGCAATCGAGTAAGGCCTAAATGTATATCATTCAATTTCATTTCATGTATGTGTTATTGCCAAGGATAATTTATTTACGTTAACATTATACCATCCCCCCGCCTTATGATATCGAGTGAGACATAAAACCATGTTACCAGCCTGCCCGCCTCTGAAATCGAGTCAGGCCAAAACGTATTACTAGCATATTATACCGTCTCCCCGCCTCTTGAAATCGAGTGAGACATAAATCTATAATGTATCGACCTCCCCGCCTCTGAAATCGAGTGAGGCCTATACATAGTATACCCTGCAATAACACAGAAAGATATAACACATTACATCAAATCATCATAAACCATATACCAGCCTCGCCGCCTGTAAGATCAGGTGATGCGTACATTAAAACTGTGACACCCTAATTTACTTCCGGTTTACAGAGTTTGAGATTAATATGTAGGTACAATAGGCTCCGCCCGCATTCAAATCGAATTGGCCGGAAACCTATATTGACATGCGAAAAATTCAACTCATATATATATATATGGCACCCCCTCGCCTGTTAAAATCGAGTGGGGTCAAAATTATCAGATGACAAAGTGATCACTAGACTTGAACACGACATGCCATTATTCCACAGCTTGTACTCTGAAACCACGCATTTATTTCAGCGTACATGTACATATTACACGGTCCATCTAAACGGGGGTAAACCAACCAATTTTCGGAATTCCCCTATCACACTTTGTGCACGACGTTAATATATAAATCAGTGTGTGACTTTGCCAATTAATTTGACCACACTGAGTTCAATTTAAAATCATATCCATCAAAGGATCACATATCAGTATTATTTTCATGTACTGATTATCTATCGTCTCTATTGCATAATGCTCATATTTTATTGCTCATAATTATCCCATATGGCCAAACCGAGACAATTAATCAAACAAGACACGGTTGACTCCCGTCACTCAACCATGAATATTTATCAAGGCATAAAACAAGCCTTTTAGCCTTTTACACCCAGTACAAACCAGTCATTCCCTTTTTTTTTTTTTTTTTTTTTTTTTTTTTTAACGAACTGGAGCTCTTACTAGCACGAATTTTTCGTACGTAAGACAAGATGAGGATAACATTGAAACTCTCCACAATTATGAGAAGGTAGCCATGAGTATAAATTAGCATTATTTTTATACCAAAAATCATTTGTGCGCCCGTTCCCAGTCCGAAAAGCATTATCGGATCTATTTCCCTAACCCAGCCCTCCCGGGGTTCAAAAAAACCAGCCTTGGACCGACAGAGGCTCCAAAGTTTGCAAAATACCCTTGGCTAACATCCAACCCAGCCCTTAAATTCCATTTATTTCCTATTAAAATTTATATCGACGGAATAGCTTATCACTTTCCATTACAACTAATGGTATAATAGAAATACAATACTTATTATTAACTTCAATTCCATATCACAATGTAAGTAGTAAGGCTTTATATCGAGACCGCTATGTGAATCGCATACAAAAGTGATCGTGTTAGTACTCAATACTTATTATTGCATCGTTCCATGATATATATTATATCTGCAAAAACTTTGGTCTGGTCTGTTGAAAACACAATGTATATTTGCTTTCATTACCAATGTGTAATAACGCAAAATAAACCCAATACAAGATATCTCTTTTTCTATCCATACCACCCCTAGCATAGTAGCTAGAGTTTTGCATTGGACAATGACTCATGTGCCAATCATTATCAAAGCGATTACAGTGTATATGGTACATAACTATCCCGTTCATACATTCAACTGCCATCCCGCACTTACAGTGCATATTTCCACTCCTGAGAGAATTAAAAATCTGGTCTTCGAATAGACCCATAATCAACACATTAGTTAGCTTCCGCATGCTACGAAATATTAATTGTAGCACCTTGGCAAGGTGGTAACTCTTTGAAGCTAAATTATCTGTACTCAAAGAACATAATCACATGCTATACCAAATACCAAACCCACGACCTCAGCGTGGTTAAATAATTCAACTACGACACCTCCTGCACCCAACTCTCCAATACCAACGTCAAATATTTCGCGGACATCCGCTACTTCACATTAATCCTTTATTTCTGTATGTGCATATATAGCCACCAACCACTTCTTGCTTTAACCATCACACAAGAAAACTCATTTTAAGGTTGGAGATAATGGGGAGGTGGTGGGCAAATTTTTCACTCAAACATATAAGTGTCCTATCACAAGCAAACCACGACGAAGAATGATGCATTAGGGCAAGTCCAAGATAACGCGCATGTTACGTATGGGACATTTTAGAGCCTTTTACCCTCTATAAAATCTTTTTGAAGGTTAAGGGCATTATTTTTTCTCATCCTCATGATAGGTATAAGAGAGTAACACACTGATGGGAGATGACGACATATGACCTTTGACCTTTCATGCAATAGCATGAAATGTAGTGCGTTACGTATGGGACCAGAGGAATTCAAGTTTTTTAAGAAAAATTTTCAACTCCAAAACTCTCTGAAAGTATTTCCACTGATGTATTGAAGTTTGGTGTGATGAAAGGTCCAATCCTCTAGTTTACTTCTGTCAAGTTTGGAGTCATAATGATTGTCACTTTTTTTGTAAGCCTTTGTTAAAGTCGGAGAGGACGTGTTACGTATGGGACAGTTACGTATGGGACAATTTGTCCCCATAGAGAATGCACACAATTTGATCCATAATTTATCAAATCAAATTTTTTTTCAAATATGGAAAAGGCAAAATATTTTTTTTCTTTTAAAATGTTGTATTGAAACATATTCAATAGGATTTTTAAAGAAATTGACAATTCCCACTATTCATTCTGATGTTTTTCATTGTTTTGTGAATTTCTTATGTATTCTATTGTTTTTTATTTTTGCATATTTCTCGATTATTGCCAAATTTTTTGGTTTAATTGTTTTCATGGACCAAGTATCATTGAAAAGCAAACTCTATAAACTCCAGGAAATGTGAATAAATCACTTTTTGGAGCACTCTTAATTTTTTTTTTCTCCATTCACTTTGTACACAAACTTCCCCATTGACATTGTGTACAAATGTCCCATACGTAACACATTTTCCCATACGTAACAATATTTTAATTAACTATAACTTAAAAAGTTAATTAAATTTTCAAAACTTAAAATGGTATTATACTGTCCCACTGAATAAATTAGAACTTCCCAGAGTTGCAACAATTCAAGTGTTATATTCTGGGAAATAACTTAACAAAATGTCCTCAATTTGTTACGTATGGGACATTTCATGCTTGGACACGAGCTAATTTGCATATTTAATTAGATTTCGCCAATTTTTTTTTACAAAAAAAAATTGAATGATAAGGGGTCCATGTCCCACCCATGATTGAATCTCACCAATTTTGTTTTGATTTTCTATGAATTTTTATAAATGTCCCATACGTAACGCTCTGTTTACCAATTATGCAAATTAGATGCCCCAAATTTGCATAAATTTGCATATTAACAAATTTTTCTTAATGAAATTCTGAGGTTTGACATTTGGGCTTTCATACCCTACCAAAAACTTCTTCATAAGACACAGATGAAATTTTGTCTTTTCAGGGGACATTATCTTGGACTTGCCCATTATCATCCGCTGTTTGTAAGCGTTGCAGAAATAAACGCGCACATTCCAATCCGCATAAACCACCTGTTTACGCAGGAAGCGTCAACAATGTGATACAATACCCGCGTATGTTACATTCCGGGCGCGCCAATGGTTCAATAGAACTGGGTCAACAATAAATGCGTACATTACACTCCTGGCGCCCCATTTCAACATGTAAACATGTTGATCAACCCACATTTTATCAGCCATTTAATAAACCATTTTAAATCGTCTTTGACTCTTTAAATTTCATTAAAGCGATAATTTAATTTTAAAACGGCTTCAATAAAAAAAGGAGAGTTTGATAAGGCGCCATGACTGTGTCCCGTTGCCTCGTTACAGTATTTTTTTCCTTCTCTGTGATAGGAGATTTATTGGAATGATCAAATGTCATCCCTCACATCTCACGTGACAAAAATGCCTCCTCCTCTTTTTAATTAAAGATTTCCTCGTTGATTGTGGGCGTATACAGTGTAGGTTACGAACACCCTATAAATGACTTCATTCTTGAACAGAAAGCCGAGACGGGGACGCGAGGCGGGTAGCTCATGGGATGTCTGGGCCCGTACAGATGACGAAAGATTAAGCCCCTTACCGCCCTAGATATTCGTCGGGAACAAACTATCTGAATAGGAGGGTTTTTATCGGCCTAACTCGCTAGGGACTACGGTTATTTGATTAGAGATTGTGCGGACTATAATCAAACAATCAAGTCTTGTATATGGACACCTATACCCTGTTACACAAAGTCTTATGATCGATAAAAAGTTACCACCAATTTTTTCTCTGTAGCCTCATTGGGAGTGCATGTTCAGCCATGGATTAAGATTAGGATATGCTTAAGATTAGGGTAAGGTCTAGGGTTAGGATTAAGATCATCAACTTTGGAGCACCTTGTCCATGATGAAGCTACCGAGAAAAAAAAAATCCATCGTAACTTTTTATCGATCGTGATTGTTTGTGTTACAAGGCACTAGAGTTGATTTAAGATGTGCATACAAGTGAATGCGATGGTGGTATAGAGGGAGATTTGAGGAGATTGGATTACTATTCACGGTGAACTCACTGAGGAGTAAATTGAAACCATGTTGGCACGACGGGCAATTCCTCATGGTCGGTTAAGGAAGCACATAGCAGTTTTTAGGTACTCTTCTTTCCCACGTTCCCATTGTTAGATACAGGAAGTTATATTAATGTTTAAAGATTAGTGGATGATTATCTATTTCCACAAAGCTAGCTAGGTTATTTGTTTTCTGTGATGACAATTTGTTAATAGAATGTATAAGGCTCAAGATAAATTTTGTAAAGAGGTACCGACTTTCTGCAGTCCATGTGGAGTTTGTTTAAATAATTGTCATTTATATTCAATTCCGCTCTATTCTATATACTGTAATTCGAATTATATGTTTAAATACATCCATCACATTAGAACTGTTCAATAAAATTACCATGTATATCATAAGCTGAAGATTTATCTTTATAGGAATATACAAATAAACTATTCGTTTTAATTTGACTTACAAATAGGTTAATGAAATAAATGTAGTACTTAGGAAAATAGGGAATGAAAAGTACAGTTCATCCTGGTTTGTCGCGTATCATGTCTCTAAAACAAATTACTATGATGTGTTATAATATTATGAAAAAATATATAATAATTATATTAACCTCTGAAATCGGCGCTTAAAGGTATTAATATTCCGCAGGGTCTACCCACTCATGATACGATGTCAATACTTTAGTATTGACCTCGTGGACCAAACTGCCATATTTGGGAAAAAAATTTGCAACGTTGTCAATGTTGTTTTATCTAAGGTTTTTCTCCTTTTTGCAATAACTTTCAGCTCCAAAATAGTAGTAGTATATGTCTATGTCATTATAAGACACAGTGAATAGGTTTAAGAAAAATTTCAAATCAAAATCATGAAAAAAAAAATTAAAACATCGCTGAATATTTTGCCCTCTCCCGCCCAAAAACGTGCGGGGAAATTTTCAGAAAATAGACTTTAAAAAATAATTTTTCATCCAAGAAGAAAAAACAAAAAACTTAAAACATCTGGGATAGTGAAAGGAACATCCAAACACTTAGTTATTGAAGAAAGATAAGTGAAAATGTTATTTTAAAAAGTGAAAAATTAAGTTTGTTTTCTGAAAGTTTTCTTACTGAGTCTTGTCATTAGTCCCAGATGGTTCAGTTGCTTGTGTGGGTCTACCTGTCTTGATTAATAATAATAAAATGAAAACAAGTGGGAAATAATAGTTACGAAGATCCGAAAAGATATTCCGCATTTAAAACTTCAGCTTCACCTTCAACGTTCAACAATAAAGTTAATCCCCATTCACTCTGATGTGTAACAGTGAAAGATATATATTGACCCCTCAATTAAGCACGTTAATGTTTTAACATTCCTAATGGTCTATCCGTCTACCCACATAAAAATAAACTGGAGATAAGAGGAGGGCATCACTGGCGCATCTCAATTTACTTTGAGGCTTATGCTAAAGTGTAGCGTTGTGGCGCGGCGCGGCGCGTTGAAAAGTTGAAATAATCGACGAAAAAAAAATAAGATGTCTTGAAAGCGTCCTACGAAAAAAGAAAAAGATTCTGGATCGATTTTTGTGAAATTTTTGGAAATTCAAGTTCTTTCCAGACAAATAGAATTTAAGGAGGCTGGCATTGTTGGAGTACAAAGGCCGGATAATAAATAATAATAATAATAATAATAATAATAATAATAATAATAAAATAATGATAATATAATAATGATAAATTTTTTATTATTATTATTATTATATATTATTATTATTAATTATTATATTATATTATTATTATATTATTATTATAATAATGATAATAATAATAATGATAATTTTTATTATTATTATTATTACTATTATTATTATTATTTCATTATTATAATTATTATTATTATTATTATTATTATTATATTATTATTATTATTATATTATTGCTTAATAGAAATATTATTTAACTGATAATATAAGCTTCAACATATAATACGGGGCAATGGCAATTAATACAGACCCATATCGACCTAATGTATGTGTTCACATCTTCTAAAGATGACATCTACATTTAGCATGTCATTAATTTGCCTATTCATTATTAAAGGCTGGTAAAATAAGCCCCACATTCATTGGGGTGGGAGAATTAAGGGGCGCCAAATTTGAGCTGATGACTTTTTTTTTTTGGGGGGGGGGGCTTAATTGTCAGCTCCTGGGAGGGGGGCGCCAAAATTGCAGAGGGCGCCAAAGTATATAAAGCTATTTGGCCCGGGTCGTCAAGTCCTGGGTGCGCCCATGTTTTTACTAAAAAAATACTAGTTGCCAATTAATTAGCGAATTCGGGTATCGATGTCGATGTCCGATGTGCACTGTTGATCGATCCTAGACTAGAGTCTACAAGGTCAAGATGGCGGAGGGTGAAGCCAAGGGGGCTGCCAACAGCAGGTAACATAAACTGATAACAATATTCACTAGTTACAAAGTATTGATATCTAATCAATGTTCTGTTCTATAATATTTCATCAAATGACTTGTCATACCAACAAATTTTATCCACAAATTTGCTCTCAGCCAATCAGATGCAAGCATTTCAGTAGCTTATAACAGTTTGTCGGATAAAACGGCCGACAAGTCCTTTGATGAAATACACTCCAGGACTAGCCCATCGCGATTTCTGATTGCTGCCGATGTCGATAGCTGTCGATAGCCGTAAACAGGATCGACCGAACTTTTCATCGTTTTGGAACTATTAGTCACACAATTTTTCACACATACACACACACACACACACACACACACACACATGCACACTAATCCCACAAAAGGGCTTATGCTAAAGTCTCGAGTCCGAAATGATAATCATTCCCATTTCCAAAAATTTCACAAAATCGATCCTGAATCTTTTCCTTTTTTCGCAGGACGCTTTCAAGACACCTTATTTTTTTTTTCGTCGATTATTTCAACTTTTCAACGCGCCCGCCGCGCCACAACGCTACACTTTAGCATAAGCCTACTTTGATGTGTTTTGGGCGATTCTTTGAAAAGTGAACCTTTTTGGAAAAAATAAAGTTTGTCCTTTTGTTTTAAGCTGCACATTCATATAGAGTATTTTCTGAAGTTTCATGAAATGCATTTTTTATCTTAATTTTACAAATTTTTCATGCTCATTTGCATAAATTAACATGCAAAAAATTTGAATAGAAAAATGGTACGTAAAATATCATTTCTTTGACCCTGACTTGATGCATATGCTGGTCACCTTACTTTGATATTGTCATTATACCCTTTTTTTAACTTCATTCCTTTAAATTTAAATGAAAAATAATGGTGTTGAATTGATTGTTTTAAAGATAATTAACTAAAGAAATTGATTGCCATCAATGTCACACACGTACCCCAAAACACGAAAAGTTTACGCCCCCGAAAACCATGGTTCTATCATTATACAATTTTTTCTCCAAAGCTAAGATATAATGTGCCTTGCATCTCACCAAATATGAAGCCATGACAGCTTTTAATTTAGTTATTAAATTAACTTTGAAATTGGTCACACACGTGACCCACGGTCACGTGTGTGACCAACTATGTCATGCCTTAAAAAAAAGGGACCAGCTATTGGGCCATTCTTTGAAAGTAAACCTATTGGGGACAAAATATTTTTTCTTTTTGATTTAAGCTGCATATTCAAATAGAGCAATGTCTGAAGTTCATGAACTGATGTTTTTTCGTGATTTTGCAATTGTTCATGCTCATTTGCATAAATTAACATAAATAATTAAATGGAAAAACGGTAAATAAAAATATAATTTTTTTAACCCCGACTGGAATGGATATGCTGACTTCCTTACTTGGATTACTGTCATTATATATTATTTACCTCTATTCCTTTAATCTAACCCCCAAAAATAATGTTGTTAAATTGATTATATTAAGATAATCAACCCTGGAAATTAACTGCCCTCAAATGTCACACACAAGTAACCAGAAAACACAAAAAGTGTTAAGCCCGTCTTAACCATGGCTCTGGTATATTATAATTATTCATCAAAGCAGATTTAATGTACCTTGGATATCACTTAATATGAATCCATGACAAGTTTAATTTACATTAATTAGCAAACAAATTGGTCAAACACGTGACCCGCTGGTGGGGCGGTCATAAATTCTGATTATTTTCACTTCATTGGCTGAAATTAATTTATTTTAGCATCATTATGCTCCAAAATGGTTCTGCAATATTTTTTGCGAAAAACACAAAAAAAAAAAACAACAAAAAGAAACAAACAAACAAACAAAACAAATGGTCGAAAAAAAACAAGGAAATACAATAAGAAATTCATAAAACAAATAAAATACACAAGGAATTTAGTTCGATATCAAATTTTTTCCAAGTAACAATTGTTAGGAATCCTATAAAGATTATGCAAACACAAAATTAGGCATCCAGAAGCTGTAGTTTGTCAATTAGAACAAAAATGGACTTCGTACAATGCGTAAATTAGCAATAATTAATCATAAAAATAAATATATATTATGGAAACAATTAACCGTGTTCATTGTATATATCACACACTACCATCGTGCAAATTTTCGGCGCGCTCGCGCGATCAACAGCCAAGATCTTATAGGGGGCATCATGGCCCCCCGTCCCTAACCGCCCCTCCCCCAGTCTTGACAGCTACCAAAACACCCCATTGACTGACTAGGGTTGAGTTCATAAAATCTTTTACCACAGCGGATATAGTAATTGCTCGAAATGTACATTTATTGCATAATACATAATATATTCATTTTTCTGTACAATTTACAATAGGTCACACACGTGACCCGACATCACGATATAAAATAATAGATTAAAAAAGAAATTTGAAAGATGACTCCTATCCAGTGGTATTTTTGGTTAACAGGTCCATAATGCATATCTCACAGCAATAAGAACATTTTATCATTTTAAAACTCACAGGAATTTCAAAATGAAATTGAACTTTCAAAATCATGCCGTTCTGTGAAATCACACACGTGACCCACTTCTTTTGACCTCTGACCTTGAACATGCATATTGTAAATATCAAAAAATATTTACAAATGATTGCCAACAAAATATATTAGCATGATATAAACAATAAATCAGTATATTTTTAAAATTGTTAGAGTTATAGCCAATTAAAGTCAAGATTTTGCATAATTTCGGTCACACACGTGAGCAAGAATGGTCCTATTAACGGAGATACAGATAACTATTGACCTCTTAATAAAGCAGGTTAAGTTATTAACATTCCGAAAGGTCTATCTGCCTCCCATAATCATAGTGACAAGAGGAGGGCATCACTGGCGCATCACCTGAAAGTGATATGTCTCCAAATCCATATCAATCTACTTTGAGTTGTACAGTCGTTATCAAAGGAGATACAAATAAATCACTATTGACCTCTTAATTACGTTACTCGGATGAGATAGAATGATTATCAAGAAGATACAAAATAGCTATTGACCCCTCAGTTATGGTCGACCTGTCTCCTTTATAATAGTGAACTAGACACAAGTGGAGGGCATATCGTTTTGGATATCACTGGGACATCTTTATCATGTGATGTCTCTAAATCCATCTCAATTTACCCTGATGTGTTACAATCTTTATTAAAGGTGATACAAATAATGACTTTTGACCTATCAATTACGTTACTCGGATGAGATAGAATGATTATTAAGCAGATACAAATAACTATTGACCTCTCAATTAGGCACGTAATGTTATTAAAATTCCAAAGGCTCTAACTATCGCGCGTGGTTAAAGAGGTGTACAAAAGTCTTGTAAGATGCAGAAGGTCATTATATATAAGTACACTGCAAGAAACGGTGGTGTTAAATTGGTGCTAACTTAACACGACTGGTGTTTATATAAGACAACTCTTATGGTTGTGTTTTCCTAGTATATAAACACCAATGGTGTTTATTTAGCACCAATTTAACACGTTTTTTGCAGTTTATGAGTTACACCTCTCTGGCCCTCAAAAGTCGCGTGATTAGGTTAATAGCACGGAAGGTATGAACTTGAATTCGATTGACCGCTGTGGTCGGAGGTGGTTAAGTGACCACGAGTCAGCGGTCAGAATCTTCCTCAGGCCAAGGCTACAGGAATAACCTGAGGCGGACTGGACATCGCAAGGAAATCATTCTCAACGAGAAACCTCTTATACCGAGTGAGTCAAAAAAAAAACTTTACACCTAGAAAAATGTCGATAAAAAGAAAACCAATTTATAAACCCTAAATTATTTTACATATTCTGAAAGAGTAACTCCTCCCGCATCTTCTGGTACCATTTTTGTGTGGTATATCTTTACGCTTGGATGAAAACGACGCATTGTTTGCGAACATGCAAATTTTGAATTGTGCCAGGGTGGGGATGAAATTGAAACAACAAAAGCTGACAAAAAAGCATCTTCATCATGAATAAAATAGCATAACTTTTTAACGAAAATGTCTTCCGCTTAATAACGTGGCAGGGGTGTTTTTACACACATCGATTACATTTTGTATGAAAATGAGATAAATCTGTAGAGTCAGGCATGAGTGAGCACACGTCAAAGACAAAATAATCTCTTTTCAAAAGTATCAGGAGGCCTTTTTAGGTCTGTCAGTGGCAATTTATTCTTTGATGTGTACTCATTCGAGCATTACTTGACGAGTCAATCTAATTTTTATACAAAATGTAGTCAGAGATGCCAAGTTCAAAATAAAAAATTGCGTGAGATCATTAACATCGTGTTTGAAAGCAGTGCGCACGCGGCGCGCGTTACCAAATGTGCGCGCGCATTAGTAATTTGTACACAAAGGAGGCTCGCGCGCACGCTACACATGTTTCACGTAATAAGCTATCTTGCATATAACGATCGCCTGCTTGAAAACATCGCACTCACAGGGATTGATGCGCGACAAAACTGCCGATATTTAGGGTTTTGAGACTAAAAAATGGTTTTAAAAAATTATAATAATGCTACATTTTCTCATTTTGCGTGAGAAATGGGGTGTTCTGCGTGAGATCGTGAGACGGACTCGAAATGCGTGATTCTCACGCAAGATGCGTGAGACTTGGTAGCTCTGTGTAGTCAATATGTGTAACAACACCCCTGTCAAGTTATTAAGCGGAAGACATTTTCGTAAAAAAAGTTATGCTATTTTATTCATGATGAAGTTGCTTTTTGTCAGCTTTTGTTGTTTCAATTTCATCCCCACCCTGGCACAAATCGAAATTTGCATGTTCGCAAACAATGCGTCGTGTTCATCCAAGCGTAAAGACATACCACTCGGTAGATCATACTTGTCTTAACAGGTGTAAAGTGTTGAATAATTAAGGTCAAGGATTTGACAACTTTTCAAAGCGTTGGAGAAATCTGGTGGAAAGTCAAAACCGACAGTTCGTCGCAAAGTCTGGTGTTTGAGTCCCAAAACCTGACTATCATTGGACTGGACATTTACCATTTTTAAGCCCGAGGGGAGTAGTTGGGTACTTTCACAAATTTTTTTGGGTGAAAAATGTGTCACTAGAGCTGTGAGAAATTTACAAAAAGGAAGTATATACCATTAACCTCAACTTCTAAATGTGACCGACCATGACAATTCGATTTCCGTATTTGCGTATTATGAAATCATTGACTTATACTCCAATTGTTTTCTGTTTTTCTCTCATTCTCCCCTTTTCACTTAAAGACAAAAATCAATTGAAGCTCAATATTAAGGTCTCCGTCGCTATTGATGGCTAAAGATCGGTATAAATCCTCTAATGGAATATTTGATAGTTATTAATGTGATGTACTCAATGACATACATGAAGCTTCCGAAGGAATTTGACCAGGACGAGAAACTGGAGCTTCAGAAGGAATGAAAATCGTCACATTTTGACGTTGTTTTTCAATCATTAAAAGCGAGGAGTGTTGAGATGAGAAATTTGAATGGCAATAGATCGAGATCGTCAGATCTCTTGTTTTAATGGTCAGCCTAGTAACCGAGTCACACCAGTGAAACCGACCCCGAACCGAACAAAATATTACATTACCGGTACATGAATGGCAAGCTGGTGGTAGGCTATATGCGGCAGTCACATGTACACAACTCAAGACCAGCGCATTTAAATTTAGAAGAAAAAAAATGCCGACAACGCGCAAACAGAGCGTATACAAAGACAACACGTATTAAAGTACGCAACGAATGCACAGCGTTGGCATAGCGCCCTCGACGAATGAGTAACGCACATCCAGCGCATACTGTGCGTGTGCCATGCGTCGTACATGTGACTGCGCTATTAGGGGTCGGTTTCACTGGTGCGACTTGGCTATAAGTGTGAATGGCTACTATGCAGTCATGAAGACCATAGCGGCTTTCACAAACACCTTGAGGCAATAGATGGAATGGCTAATTTCTCTCGATACAACTGTCTCATCCATCAAGATCAGATGGTGTGATGGATCATGCTTCTATAGAAGATGGTTCCATTTTGAATGGAGGGATGGGGTGGTGGTGGTTGGGATATAGAAGTCTAAGAGAGTTGCATTATTTATTGTAGTAAATAAAAGTTCAACGATCTCCTGGTTCTTACTGCGCACGTTTGTCGTCACCCGTTATAACATGGAAAATTTGAAAAGGAGTACTTACTTAATTTCAAGTTCACGTGTATTTTAACTTTAGAGATCGGCTCAGTTTGATTCGTTTCTCTACAGTGGGTCCACGAGTAAACTTTAGAAGACCCCTCGTTTGATCAAATGTTAAATAGAGACGCATTAGAAAATTTAGAGTAGCCTATATATTTAAAAGCCTTTGGGAAACAGATATGAATGAAGGCCTTTCTGGCTCAAACGAAAGAAAGAGACAGGTTAAGTCAGCGCGTGTCGGATATGTACTTGGGTAAGTCTTACAACACACACATGGCCCAAATACAGACATCATGGAGAGGTTGAATTCAAGCTGGGAGTTTCCTCGTCCAAGTTAGTTTTACATATCCAAGCCCACTGGCTTGTTTTGGGGCATCCAATGCTCGAAATGTTCAGGTACACATGCAATGTAGTCAATGAAAACAAAAACGTTCTCGTTGTGTTTGCACAATGTGAATAAACGAAATGGTGTGCATCTACCATCAACCAGCTAGAGGGGGTATACTCATTGAGTGTTTTTAAGGCAATGGTCACAACAGACCATACGTGCAGCGTGCAACTCTTTATGCGGCAGTCACATGTACACAACGCAAGACCAGCTCATTGAAATTTGTAAAAATTGCCGACAACGCGAACACAGAATGTATACATAGACAACACATATTAACATACGCAACGAATGCATATCGTTGGCGAAGCGCACTCGACGGATGAGTAACGCTCACCCAGTGCATACTGCGCGTTGGCCAAGCGTCGTACATAATTATGACTAGGAATTATGTAGGAAAGTACGACGCCCGAACTTTTTTTTTTTAAACACGCACGTTGCAGTTACTATATGCACGAGGTTCTTACAATATTTTTCCTACGGAAACGTAGGAATCGCAGAAAATTGGCCCACAAGGGCTTCATTTCGTAGAAAATCTATGTCGCATGTATTTTCTTTTCAGTGACACACGTGCAGGTACTACACGCATGAGGTTTTTATAATACCTTTCCTACCGAAGGCCACATAAAATAGGCAAATCGGCATGCAATGCAGGCGCGGATCCATGATTCCAATTCCAATAGATTGTGCATGCCATGTTGTCTGGGGATAATAGCGGCTCTATTGTGTTAGGGCATGAGCCGATAATTTCAATTTGGTGACGTATGGCTGAATCCGCTACTGTAATGCAAGCTACTCCATGCACGCACGTGCCACGTAGCCTTCGACCTGTTGTGACCATCGCATTACCCCCTGCAACTATCACGTGACTTTGAATGGGTGTGATCACAAACCACAGCAAACAATCCTAAAGCGTTTCATGCTCGATTTCAAATACGAATCCTAAAGAAGGGCGGATATGTTAAGATTTGACTATGGAAGGCATCAACAGACGCCAAGAAGATGATTGAGCATGTCAAATAGGTGAGACCATACATGTATGTGCAGGAAATAGGATTAAACGTTTGAATACAGAAACTCTGGAGAAAAGAGGCGAGTAGGCTTATGGTGGTATTTCATTTCACGGAGACGGGTTGGAGACGGATTTGTAGTACCAAATCCGTCTCAGAGACGTCTCCGCGACGGGAAAATAGTATCATTTTCGCGACGAAATAAGAAAGTTTCGATATTTTTTTTTCTGTCGCGGACACCTCCCTGAGGCGGATTTGGGACTATTGTGAGACGGTTTTGAGATTCCAGAGTTTCATGAAACGTCGTTGGTACTATATAGACGTCTCCGCGACAAGTTTCAAAACTGTCTGAAAACCGTCTCAAAGTAGTCCCAAATCCGTCTCAACCCCGTCTGAGCGAAGTGAGATACTATCATAACGTATTTTGACATGGTACACAAAGGAGAATAAATTTTAAATGAAATCAACTTCTAAGAAGCACAAAAAGTATAGTTTTTATCTCAATAGAGGGATTATTAACGGATGGAACATATAGCAATAAACTCACTCACTCACTCAATCCCTTGACTCTTCCGGAGTCGTTGGGGGGATTTGAGAGCCGAAGAAGCACATTTTTTCATCCATGCCTTCCTGTCAGTTGTAGTCGACAGCAGTTCTTGCATTGTCATATCTGTCCATGTCTTTACATTTTCCATCCAGCTGTCTTTTGGACGTCCTCTTCTGCGTCCACCTTCAACTGTGCCTTTGTAGAATGGTTTTTGACAGGCTGTGTGTCGGGTGAGGTGACCAAACCATGCTAGCTTACGTCGTTTTCACGGTGCGAGTAGACGTTGTGGGGGCCACCAAGTTCTGACTGTGGTTTAATACATAATCATTGGTTTTGTGCTCTCTGTAGGAGATGCAAAGTAGCTTCCTCAGGCATTAGTTTCAAAAGCCTGTATTCTTCGTTTCGGTCTCCTTCTGAAGTGTCCATGCCTCACAACCATAGAGAAGAGATGAGACAACAAGGGCCTTGGTACAGCTTGAATTTGACGTGAAAAGAATTGGATATTACTCTTCCAGATCCTGGATAGCCTTGCCATAGCTGCAGTGGCTGTAGCAATCCTTGATACGAATCTCTTGCTGTGCAGTGCCATCTTTCGATAGTGTTGCTCCTAGGTATTTTGAAGCTGTAACTTCTTGCAAGGATTCGCCATTCATGGTGATGTTGACATTAATGTTCTTAGTGCTCGTTTAACCGATGACCTTTCGACTTTTCTGTGCTGACTTCCATGCCATAAGCCCTGGCTCTCGAGTCAAGTCTTGGTGTGAGATCTTGCAAATTCCCTTGTACTGCCCATTCAAGTCAATGTCATCTGCAAGCGAAGATTGCAGACAGGGCCTTCCACCAATGATATGGGAAGTCTGCCTTCCTCGAGGGGTCCAACATTAATTTGTCCAGAAAGAGATTGAAAAAGAACAGGGGAAAGGAGGCACCCCTGCCTTACACCAACAGTTGTTTGGAAAGACTCTCCTTGCCATGTTTTTAAAAGCACTGATTGCTGCTTGAGTGTTTCGTAAAGGGCTTGGATGACTTGAACTAGCCCCTCGTCGATGTTGAATCCTCTGAGGACTTGCCAGGAGACCATCATAGCCAAAACTCTGTCAGAAGGCTTTCTTGAAGTCAATGAGAATTATGGAACAGGGTCCTTCTGATGTTGTAGGTGTTTTCAATGAGGACCTACAGTTGAAATTGTTCCACAGTGCTCCGACCCCTATAATATCATCTCTCTGAAAGTAGTTCCTCTTGCCTTGGATTTCAGTCGGTTAAGGATAACACGGCAGCAGGACCTTGCTGGGGATGGCTAATAAGGCATAGTTCTGTAATTTTGGCATTTAGTTTTAGATTGACCCTTCTTAGGAAGCGGAATCACCAGTGACTGTGTCCACTCCTTTGGCCATTTCTTCTGTTTCCAGATTTTTTGCAGAGAGTGTAACTTGATCGATTCTCCTCATTTTTCAGTGTAACTCAGCAGGTACGTTGTCCCACGCCTGGTTGATTTGCCTGCTTTGAGGACTCTTCACTGCTGCTTCCACTTCCACCTTTGTACTGGATCTGGATATGAAAGCTCATAGGTTGTACAGACCGTTTACAGTATTCTGTCCATCTCTTGTGGAACATCATCGTTGTTTGTAGGAGATTACCATCTTTATCTTCGATGACAGTCGATCTTGGCTGATTGGTCTTTGTTGAGAGCCTTAAGGGTCTTATTAGGCCTCCTTACTTTTCCCTGTTTCACAAAACTCCCTTCCATGAGGAAACACTGCTGTTCTATCCAATCTTCTTTCGCTGGCTTTCATTTTCCTCCTAACTTCTTTGTTCGCTTGTTGGTATTTTTTCCTCGTTTCATGTTCTTATGCTTCTCTTTCTCAGCTCTCGTCTGTTGTCACATAGGGTCAAGAACTCATTTGTGACCAAGGCTTGATTTTCTTCGTTTCTTACCCAGCACCTCGTCAGCTGTTGTGATTAGGGTTCTTTGATGTTGTTGAGAGTGTATCAATGTCGCAGTCAATGATGTTGAGGGCTTGCGAAACTTCCCACCCACTTGGCCTGGAACACCTCTTGCAATTTGGGGATTTTCAGTTTGCCAAGTCAAACAAATACGACCTCTTTCGACGTTTGAGTCCAGCTTAAGTTTGATGTTGCCATCACAAAGGTCGTGGTCGCTGCCAATATCAGCACCAGGGAATGTTCTGTATTGCCTTTGTGATGCTGGACTTGTTATCGCTGTGGAGCCAGGATAGTCGATCTGGTTGTGCACATTCCATCCGAGTGAGTGCAAGTGTAGTTCTTAGATGGCTTATGAGGGTGGAGTGTATTTGCTAATGTTAGATGGTGACTTCTAGCAAACTCAGGAGCTGATCTACCTTCTGTCATTGGTTTCACCAAAGCCATTTCCAGCGTTCCTGCCCAGTCCTGGTAGGAATCTGCGCCAACTTTAGCTTCCAATCACCTAAAACTATTAGTATGTCCTTCTTTGGTACTTTGTCTATGAGGAATTTAGTTTCTTCATTAAAAACTCCTCTACTTTTCGTCGTCATGTGAAGTAGTAGGGGCATAGACCTGTATGATAGTTAAGTTGTGTGGCTGTGCAGCAATACGGATAGAGATGAGTCTGCTCGAGACGGGGTACAACTGATGACACTGTTGATTATCTCTCTCCTACTATGATGCGACAACCACGTTGATGTAGTTTTTCCTCTCAACCAGATCTTGTGTCCATCGTCTGTTGATGTTTCACCGAAGCCAGTCCACCTGACTTCGGAACAGTCCGATCACGTCCAGCGGTAGCGCTCGAGTTCATTGGTCAATTCATGAACTTTTCCACAAGCATAGGAGGTACGAACATTCCATGTTCCAATGGTTGAAGCCTTGGTTGATAACTTGATATTGTTTTTGTTTTTCGCTCCAGTAGTCAATCTAACACGCCCATCCTGAGAGTCAATGGGTAGCGCGGCCTTTGTTAATCCGGGCAACGGCCGATCCGGCATGGTATTTCTATGTTTCTTCATTTCTCATATCCTTTCAGCGGGCTTAGTAACTTGGTGGCGCCCATCTCCTCTCCAAGTAGCAATAAAGCAAACAACTAAAAAAAAATCTTACGAAATCTTCCCATAATTTTTTTTTTTTTTTCTTACATAAAAAAAAAGGTTGACAATAATCATGAACACATGCTTGATATTTCACGTTCAAGTCCATGATACTTCAAACTTTCTGACTCGCAATGTGTCGTGCTTACAAACTGCAGGCTGGGATGGAAATCACTCAAAGCCAGCACCTGTTCGTTACACCATCGGGGGAGGGGTAACAAACAAGTTCATCTTTCCACAAGTCCTGGATATCAATATCATCACGGTCCCAGATCAACCCATCTCTAGCTGGAATTCGGACAGCTGGCTGGCTGAGTCACATCACTGAATCTGACTCCAAATCGACCACTAAATTGTCATTTGTGGTAATGTAATATTTTGTTCGGTTTGGTGTTGGTTTGGGGTCAGTTTCACTGGTGTGATTCGGCTATCACATGGCATGTCGTAACGTTATGTTTATCGCTGCATGGTACATGAATGATGAAATGGGACGTCTAGTTCTGAACTTGAACTGTTTTGCTCATGGTATGTACTCTCATGTCTTTCTTGTCGTTCCTTATTACTATCTTCATATGTCTTGTAAAATATTTTCATTCTTCCCGTGACCCACTTTTGTGATTGCCATCCTCCTCTGCATACTCAATCTCTCCCATAACCTTCTCACCGCATCCCTTAACCCATATCTATCTTAAGATCGCATCCTGCATCACTATGCAGCCCATCCTAGATTGATAGTATACCCCTCCTCAGCGCATTGGCCTCTATCCATCTCAAGACTCTATCACTGTTATCCCATTTCTTATTGATAGTATACCCCCCCCCCTCCTCTCTCCTCACCGCATCCCTTTACCCCATATCCATGTTAAGATCGCATCTTCTATTTCCATGGTAGCCCATCCACACTGCAAAAACGCTGGTGTTAAATATGCAACACCATGCGGATGTTAAATTTGTGGTGTTAGATTTCGGAATTAGAATGCTATCTCTCTAACACCACTTGGTGTTAAGACAAATTCTGAAAAAGCACTTTGTTGAAATTTTTGCAGGTAAAAGTCATATCATTTGATATATATCAATTATAAATATCATAAACACAAATATAGCAGCAAATTTAGCTTTAGTTTATGAAGTTAACTGAATATTTTTTAACACCAAAAGCTGGTGTTATTTAACACCAGCCCTGGTATCTATATCCGACCACACCGATTGGTGTTAAATTAACACCAACAAGAATAAAATCAACCACTCACTAGCGTAAATTCGCGCGCCCTATCTATTCATCAGGGGGATGACGCTTTGTATTTTTACGTAATTTCCCCAGATGAATAGCATTCTATACGGATTACGCCAGTGAAATCAACACCCACTGGTATCAAATTCGAAATTAACACTATGAAAAGTGTCAAATTAACACCAGAATGTGGTATTAAAATAACACCAAATAGTTTTATTAATGTATTTTTAACACCCAAACTGGTGTTAATATAACACCAGTTGGTGTGGTCGGATATAGATTCCGGGCCGGTGTTAGATTTAACACCCGTGGTGTTAAATTTAACACCCCAGTTTTTGCAGTGCAAGATTGATAGTATACCCCTCCTCGGCGCATTCATACCTCTATCCATCTCAAAACTCTATACATATGCAAGCCCCTCCCAGATTGATAATATACCCCCCCCCCCTCCATTTCGCCTCATTCATACCAGTATCCAACTCAAGATCGCATCTTGTATCACTATGGAAGCCCATAGTGATACAAGATGCACTATGGAAGACCATTAATGGAATGGTGTTCATCTGTGATTAGAAACGTGTTTGAGCGAGAGGAAGCAATTCATCCATTATTATTATTTGGTCATCTGATTGATTTTCAGATGATGTTATCATGAATTAGATTTTGAATGAACTACTTTATAACTTCTTTTTTTTTTTTTTTCTTCTCTTTTCATGTATTTGATTGTAGGGGTGATTTTCAATTTTCGTTATTCATTCCCCTATCCCTAACTGTCTCTTTAAACATGTTAAATGTTTCTTTATTATTAGTGTACGTCTTTGTCTCTTTGTCTGTGGTCCCCCCCCCCCCCACCTTTCCCTTCTCTCTCTCTCTCTCTCTCTCTCTCTCTCTCTCTCTTTCATTTTCAAGTTTAAACGATATCCTATAAAACTTTCCCTATTCTCACAAATTCGCTCAGTCCGAATAAGATCTAGCTTTCAGCTTTACATTCAATCAAAGGCTTATCCTAGTGACTCCACAAACGCGCTTCCTCACACTCAAAATATCCATTCTCACTTTATACAACACAACAGAGATCATAGTTCTGTCCGGTCAGCGCAAGCTCTAAAAGTCGCGCGCCGAAAATTAATTGGAAATTCTCGTCCATTTCTCTCACGTTGATCCGATAATGATTTAATGCATGGCCGCATTGATTGCAAAGTTACTTTCAAATATAAAAAGTATCATCTTCTTTAGTTTTATATCATGCTTTAAGATTCCCTTACCAGTTATCCATCTCATATACGCATACCCTACTGTAATGATGCCTTACACAATTTGATTCTGATCCCCCACTTTTTGTTTTGTTTTATTATTATTATTCAAAAACGGTTTGGCGTGCGGCTCTAGAAGATGAAAAAACTCCAGTGAAAGAGAGACACAGACAGCCCATCTACTGTATATAACTTTTTTTCCCCAGCATCAAATATATACATTTATATCATAAAAGGCCTGATTTGGAATTCAATATGATTGCACACGAGATGACACCAGTTTAAATTAAATGGGTTTGACAGAGGATTTTAGTTAATATATCTATGATATAGTTTTCCTGTTCATTTCGCTGTATGAAAATAGATATTGTATTTGATAATACAAACATATGAAATTTCAATAAATTAACAAACAATACACTAAGGTCAATTGCACGTGGTTTTTGAATACTAAATACGGGCACATGTACTAGATCATAAAAACCCTTGTTCCCTTTCAACATATATATTTCATGACAATGCAAAATGTTTAATTTGTAAGATAAGTCATACATATTCTTAACTTCTACTTTTTATGGTGATTTTTATTTATTTTGTACGGGAGGAGAGAGACATAATGGTGACATTTTTGTTATCTATATATTTTAAAAGTCAATGCTGGTCTTATTTTCTTGCATGCCCTTCAGTTATCTACCTCCCTCTATACCTCCAAATTATCCTGACATTTCGCTGGCCAATCATAACGATGATTTAATGTGTCCTTAACGTGTCCTTAACGTGTCCTATAATCATCCCTGAGCTGCTTTATCAATTCCCTCATTTCCGCTAAAAACCAAGGAATACATCACAAGATGGTACTGACCCGACGGGGTAACTGCGAGGTTTTTACTTAGTATTATTTGTTTGACGATATACGCATCTCGAAAATGCCCGTATTTATACTCGTTACTTATTTGAATTGGAAATGTAAAAGGTCTCCATTTATCACGCAAGTCACGTAGTCTTGTTTTTCAATTTATCTAACTTTACATGGAGTTACATGCTGTCTTAATATTGCATTCTCATCTAAGGTTAATACACGGACTGACGTCTTCGTCTTTCAAATCACCAATTTGTTTTTTGTTTTTGCTTTGTTTTTCTTTGTTTGTTTTTTTTTCTTTCGCTTTTTTTTCTTCTTCTTCCCTTTTTCTTCTTTTTTCGTTTTGTTTTCTGTTTTCTTTCCCTTTTTTTTTTGGTCAAGTGGTTGACTTTCCCCTCATGATTTAAAGCAATGATTTCCCTCGATTTTAGTGTGCTAGCTTGATAATGTTTTATCAAGCCCAAAATTAAATTCATTAAAAAAAAAACACACAAAAAAAAAACACACATTTTTACGCTGAGTGGACAAAAATACCAAAGGGTCCTAAAAAAATAAATGAAAACATTTAGCACAACAAACGAACTATATTACAGCATAAAATAAAAAATATCTGTATTTTTGAATAAATAAAACATTAAATAGGATCATCATAAAAAAAAGCTTTTAATCAATAGCATATACAGAATCGATATTAGTGTTTCTTTCGTAATTTTGAAAACATTATTTCCATGATATTATACCTTGGATAATTTTAGAAATATCAGTGGATTATTTTATAAGACGAGCATACATGTATTAACACGTTTCAGACAACTACTCCTCCATGAAAGGTGTATAGTCAGTGCATGCAAACACCACTTACAAACACTTGATATAGAGGAAAAGCATACACCAAAATATACGTCTGGGACCGATGGTTCAATCGATCAGTTTGACACGTAGAGTGACCTGATGTTTGACAAAGATGATCATAATATAGGGGCATAGTCTGCTTGTACTGGTGGCAAACTAGATCAAGATACTCCTTGGGGTGATGCTCCGTGGATCTCCCCCCCCCCGCATGTTATATACCAGTCTCTCGGTATCTTTGCTTCAGGTTTAGAACTATGAGTGCAGGGGTAAAAAAAAAATGTCCTCTTCATTGTTTTGTTATGGAGCAATAATGATAATAATAGTAATAATAATAAAGGTCACTATGGGAGCTCATGTACAAAGTTCTACCACCCAAAGTTTTTGTAGATTTTGGCATAACTAGAGAGTAAATTAATTAATAAATGGATGACTTAATTTCCAACATTTTTGCTACATGATTTTAATCACCAGCAGTATCTTCGTATACTTGTAGTAATTGTTAAAGTTATGAAACATAACTGCAGTTGTAGATGAGACCAGAAAGTGGAAAAGTGCTAGGCAAGCTTGCCCTCTTCAATGGTACATTGTGTCCCAGAATTAAGAGAACCGGTTTTCAACGCCGAAATGTTATCTCACAGTAAATATTTTCCTTGATGAAATAAGCATGTGTAAAATGCTCTGCCTTTTTGTATAATCAGATAATAGTGTAAATATATAAACTCAACCATACCCTCTTAAGTTATCCTGGTAGACAGCAACACTGCGATTTTGATAGAAATGAGGCTATGGTTTGAGGAGTAATGAAAGGAAGGATACCTATTTTCCCTCCCTTCTACTGTGGCCCACAGATCCAGTGGAAGATCCAATAGCAAGTCTCACTTGATTCGAAGGATTGACAATTCAGTAAATGAGACGAGTTTTAGAAAGATGCATTTATAAAGTACGACAAAGGATGGTTAAAAGAGAGACAGGGAGAGAGGGAGGTCGGAAGATGGGAGAGAGGGAGAGATCTTGGAGATTGGGGAGAGAGAGGTGGGTGTAATCTACCTCTAGATAGAGGGACAAGTAATGGAAAGTGGCAAACAACTTAAGAATTAAGAGAGAACAAGAGAAAATAGGCAAAAGAAAATGAAAGAAAAGATACAGGAAAATTGGGCGCTTAAAAATAAAGACAGAATATAGTCAGCAAGAAGGTGAATATGTACTAGAATAGGACGATCTTAAATCAGCTGACGCGAGAGCAGTTTAGTCTGGCCAAGTACGTCATTGAACCTACTAGTTTACCATGTCTGGCGTTATCTATCTTTCGACACGCTTTGGTCGGTCCAATAGTACTTGAAGAGCTAGCGTTTTGGTGAGAAATCTTACTCCCGTCTCATATTTGAAACAAAGTAATGGCCGGAATTAAGACTTTGAATGAATTGATGCATTTTATTTGTTATGAACTGTTGTTGTTCACCCCCCCCCCCCCATTGACTAACCATCCTGATTCTGCTTTTTATATATGTTTGATTAATATATATTTGGGGGCATATTGTATATCTGTTTAAAAAAAGAAAAACAAACAAACAAACATGACAATACCCCCTTCAGGACATCCAATTTCATGTAACAAGACTATCGACTGATTTTTCGGTATGAACAGGGTATATTGGTTGGGTGTGGATGTGTCATCAGATTGTGTCGAGTCGCTTGACTTGTGTTAATTTCACGCGCGTTGTAATATGAATAGTAGAGCACCGATCAACTCGTCTCCGTTTATATGCCGTTTAGTTTGACTGTCTGTCGATTGCAGTGGTCACAACAAACAGGGGAGCATTGCATGAAACAAATATTCACTGATTCTCAGTTATACGCTACTGAAATGCTTGCATCTGATTGGCTGAGAGCAAATTTGTTGGATAAAATGTCCGACAAGTCCTTTGCCAAAGTCTTGTGTGCAGCGTGCAACTCTCTACGACGTATTTTGTAGAAAAGTCTACGTTTCATGTAGTACTTTTTTTTTAAAGATACGCACGTTGAAGGTACGACATGCAGGAGGTTTTTACAGTACATGTCCTATACTCTATAAGGTTTCACTATTATTATTATTATTATTATTATTATTATTATACCCCCCCCCCCCCTCTCTCTCTCTCTTTATCTTATTTTTCCTCTCTTTATCTTATTTTTCTCTGTATTGTATTCTATTTTATTTCTATTTGCAAAAAAATATATATATTATCATTACAAATTTTTACTCGTACTCTTCCAAAGGATGTTTTTACCCCTCTCTATATGTTCATACTGCAATCTCATTACATTACATACGGAGATATGAAACGGACTGCGAGTAAAATATGAGAAAGTGGTAGTTTGATATGACTATTTGGTGAATTTCTAGAATTTGATAATTAAATCGAATATTGGAAAGTAATAGGAGAAGGTATTATTAATAGTTTTGCACACATCATAGCTAAACGTGTTCATATCAATGTGCACGTCTGTATTGAAAAGGACAAACATGAATAAATAAGCGTATGAAATATGATTCTGCAATAGTAAAATAGGTCTGACGTGCGTAACGGCTTTACTCAATCTCATGTCAGTATTTCATCTGTTCTAGCCATGGTTCATGGCTCTCACTGAGCTTTTGAAATCTCCCAAATATATATTTCTATCCTTGACATTCCTCTTGGTAATACTCGAAGACATAACATCAACCAGAATGCACTTAGCCTATTTTCTCTTCGAAGAAAGATGGGCCACTTTGATTCAGTGATCTTGGTGATGAAATAGATTTACTTCCCAAATGAAGGACATATACGAGAACTTAGAATGCAACATGATTATACTGATGTTTTCCATTTTTCTGAAAGGAGGAGGAGGAGTGGTTGTGCGGAGGAATGTTAACCTAATGACCTGAAAGCTAACTAATGATTTAGCTAACAAGAACTTATGAACCCGCCTCCGCGAGATATTATATAATAAAGTGATCAATCTGCTTGCAAGATTTGACTCTGCACATTCTCTTAAATGAAACTAGTTTTATTCATATGATTGTCATTAGATAATGATCAAAACTATTTTGTGTCGCGCTTTTCTATTTAGATTTTGATTCAGAACATTTCACAGTAAGAAGTACCTCGGGAGAGCCATTATCCCTGTCAACTGCATACACGCATGTTTTATTTATGCAGACTCTACATCACATCATTCATATTTACTTTCAAATGATACCCTATTTTATTTCCATTTTTTATTGGATAAACCATGACATTTGACAGAATAAAGCATGTGCACCAAATAACCTTTAAAAGAGAAAATACCGACAAATATTTTTCCTTTTCAGCTTTTCACCCTAAGCATGCTACATGATTAAGAATTCATGGAGGCACCTGAATGCCTGAGGGTGATATGTTTCATTCCACCATGACATAAATTCCTTGACTTCTAGAACTTAAAATATTCATACGATGCAGAGTGTCGGTCTATTTATCAAAGGCTCTGCATAGAAACGCCGTTGATACTTTACATGATCCGTTATCAAATTTCAATATGGATAAAATCCCGCTTAAATTGTAAGACTTGATATTTTGCATTAAGGAATCAAAAACATGTTCTCGCGTTTTTTTAATAGCGTAACTGAACCGTCGAAACAACTGTTGCAAGAGACTAACCGCTTTGATGGTTATGTATTTAGGTATATGTGATACGTCTTGTCGAAATGAGAGAGAAGTCGCAGATCAAAGATCCGAGTAAATCGACAAACTAATAAAAGCAAGTTTTGAGGAATTGTTTTTTGTTGAGTTTGTCTGGTTTACCATGCTTCATCTCTATTGCCTCAAGGTTAAACAAGATGAAGAAATGGTAACGGGGAAGATGGTAAAGACAGTTTTCGCGCGAGTGTTTTATTCTCGGTCACTAATTTTTTTTCTCCCGGACATACAAGCGAACGTCACACGCTCAGTTTCCCTTTCCGTTTAAGCTCCGCCCTTAGCATCGATGGCTTGTCAGTGTAGGTGATTTATCATGGATTTGTTGTTGTTTTTGTGAGCGAATAGCGCAATAACTTCTCGTTTAGCTGCACTCAGAATTTGTGCGTTGCGGTCGCACAACCTGCTGTGAATAAGCTGTTCATCCGGATAGCGAGCACGCAAACGAATGTCAAATCTAACATCGGGTGGGGAGAGGGGCGGGTATTGTGGGAAAGCTAGTTCTTGCTTGGACTAGCTAGTCTGGATCCAAATGATGTTATAATTGCAGCAGTCATTTTATTTTAAGGGCCGCGATATCTGTGTGTCCTGTGGGAAATGTAAAACCTCCGTATTAAACAAAATTGTCCATCAAGGGATACATAGGCATACAAAAGAGGTGACTCATAATATTACTTCTGATCACAGGTATTTAGGTTAAAATTCTTCCTGCATTGTATGTTACCCAAAGTAACATGTTTAAGAACAGTATGCGTTTTACTAAAACATCGATCGAACAGAAATTACGATCTTACTCTTTAAAATAATTCATTTTCGTAAAATTATTAATATCTTCTTATTACTGGTAACAGTTTTGATCAATAAAACGACGAAATCGAGGCAAATCATCTTACTTTTGTATTTCATTGCTTAAGCTATACTAGCCATCATATAATACGTGATCATAGAAATCTCGTAAATACATTCGGTAGGCTGCAAAGTATTTCTCTACAAACATTTTTGGAGGCTTTTTCTCGATATATACTTAGTCAAATAAATTACTAATGACAAAATGCATAAACCCCTGTTATCAAGAATAATCTTAGGTCTATAGATCATTATTAATTTCCACAGACAGTTCAGAGTCAAAAGTTGACCTGCCTTTAAATGAGTAGAGTTATACGCGATTTACATTTCAAATGTAACGGCAAACGCATAAACCATCGGACATATAACCCCACAAAGAAGTTTTTAAAGTTAGTTTTGCTCTTCGCGCTAACTAACTTTAAGGCCAGGTATTGGTAACACTGTTCTTAAAAGAGCGGACTTTTTGCTTAAACAATTAGAAAAACATGACGTTTTTTTATTTATGTTGACGAAGATATAAAACAACTAACAAATTTAGTTGTCTTTGTTGTTTGAGGAAGATTGAAATGTTATTTAGACAATTCGCTGTTGCTGGCGTTTCTGCCCTCGTCAGGGCGTGACGGTACGAGTATTGTTCTCTGCTATACCCTGAAGTGCAGCCTCCTCATTGGGTCAATCGGTTTACTTTTGTCCAAGTTGGTTGTCGGGCATTTCGGTGAGTAGGCTGGTGACAAAAATCGTCTTTTTTCTGGCTAGGAGGTCACGGAAGCATCAACTTCGCAGACGTTTTTTCTCATTGATTCTTTGATTTCCAAGATCATGTCTCCTTTCGCGCTTCAGAAGGCGTAATTCTCCACTGTTCTATTTACTCGTGTTACGTCGGGTTATAGTATCAATTCAAAGGCAATGAAGTTCAGGATTAATATGTCAAATAAAATGGATTTCAAAAATCGCGATTAGTCTCTCCTTTCGACGTGACGCATCACATATTATGTTGTAGACCGTGAATAATAATCAACCACTATGATGTTGACTCGTTTATATGTAAATCCTCTACAATCATCAGATAGCATTCCCATGGTTAAATTCACCCCAAAGTTCCGTTACATATAATTCGTTGGATGTATTTCATCAGCTGGTTACAAGTCACCCATGTAATGCATGTAGAGCGTAATGTTGCTCTCTGGAGTCAAGGCTCTTTTACACATTGCACAATATTCACGAAACCTCATTGAATAATGATTAGAGCAATGTATAAACTGCATATGTTATGCATAGCGTTGTATGTGAATGCAGTGGCGCCTCGCGCGCGACGCCAACATTCTTGTACGTGATGAGAAAGGGGCCGCGACACTGCATAACCCAACACTGCTCTGTTTCACTCGCGCAATGTTGCGAGAAAGAGTCCACTGTCACTCACCACTGTTTCATATTAAACCGAATGTACTATCGAGCAGTTGAAGGATCTTGTGCTCTGTTCGACATCCATAGATGAAACTTTTATCTTATGTAGATATTAACCCACTCAACGCCGTTAGATTTGTCTAGACTGGGGCATATATGCACCTGTTGTTTTTTCGAGACGAGACGGGTTTAGGGCAAGGATCAAGATAAATTGTTCACTCTCATTACGCCATTAAGCAGACTACACATTACCGATGCAGTAGTTAAAGAGCCGCGAGGGCCTGGCACGTACGCACAAAATGCATCGTGACTGAAGTTACAACACTACCTTTTTGTCTTTTAGCATAACAAAGTTACGAGTAGACAACAAAGTACATTCGACATGTTCGTGTATAGAATGTTATGGAGAAATCCATTTTGCTCGAAACAAGGAACAGCTGGATTTGAGAAGTTTGTCATCAGCTCTTGCTATTATTGCCAGTCTCAATCATGTATATAGCTTTTAGGTATAGTAGGTCAAGTATAAAAAAACTAAAAACCATCTCAGATGACTTAATAATAATACTCCATATAATCTAATCCCGAATTATTGTAATCTTCTCAAAACTAGGGCAGGCAAACCAAACAGCTGGGGTGATTTGCTTGCCCTACATTCTGCGATTTTTTTTTTATCAACAGAACAAAACCATTGTTATGTTGTATCAGGTACTTTATATATACAGGCCCAAGGCAAACTATAATTACACATTTCCATCCAACTGGATTATAACCATGCACTTAAACAGAAGGAGGAGGTGATAGTTGAGGATTAGATTTGTACCCCCACAAGATTATTCTCCGATTAACGAGTTTGCAAACCACTTTTCCCTCCAACGCGTCGTCATAATTATGTAGATTAATAAACCCTTGGGTTATTGGTTATTTCCATCATACTTACAATAATTCTAGACATATTTTACAAACAAATACTTGATTTCAAAGAACAATTATCAGTCT
Source organism: Paracentrotus lividus (assembly GCA_940671915.1). Lineage (NCBI taxonomy): Eukaryota > Metazoa > Echinodermata > Echinoidea > Camarodonta > Echinidae > Paracentrotus > Paracentrotus lividus. The sequence goes on along the minus strand of CALNVZ010000218.1, from coordinate 483,896 downwards.
GGGTTTTTTTTTTTTTAATAGCCAAAAAAAAAAAAAAGAAGGAATAAAAGTCAGAATTTTTATCAAAAACAGGTATAATGTTTTAATTGAATTTCAAAACATGTAATAAGATTTATTTTCCCTTTTCCCCCTCATTTCTAACCTTCAGTGACTTTCTTCACTTAAATTCGGATTCACTCTCACATTTAATAATTAGAATGTATTTTGATGTATTCTGTTTTTTTTTTTATTCAACTTCTAATTCTTTTTTTTTTAATGTTGTGTTGTTGTTGTTTTTTCAAGGGATGCGTGAAATACACGAATTAAACTTACTGTACGTAATGCCTCATGATTCGCCGAAATTATTTTGAATTTTGTATCTATTAAACGAATTATATCAAATTTATTCGTTTCAGGCTGCGTCTCATGGTCAACTAAAACGACTTCAATGGAGGTCAGATAACAACATATAAATCACAATAATTATGCAAGAAGTTCCTTGGTGAGTTATTTAATAACCGCCAGAGTGATATTGCAATGATATGCAGCTATAGTATAGTCATTCTAGGACAAAAAAGGGGTCAACCTCACACTAATTGCAACAGAAAATCTGAAACATGTATCTTGATCAGTAAATCGTCTATAGAATATGTTTTAATGGGAATATTCATTTGCTCGGAATACAAGGACAGCTGGCTTTGATAAGTCTTCTGTCAATACTCTTGTGCTATTTAATTGCCAGTATCATCATGGTAAATATGTTTTAGGTATAGTTGGCGGTAATAATGTATATTATTTAAAAGCTAGTAACATTTCTCATGATTGATTTACTATAAGTTCTTTTCCATAAGTTCGGAATGTCGCCTGATATTGTTAATCTTCTCAAATAGGCGCGGCAAACTCGAAGACAGGGCTGATTTTCTTTGCTATAGCATTTGCGGATATTTTTTTTATCAAAGGAACGAATAACTCATTGTTTATGTTTCATAGGTAGGTACTTTTTTATTATATCTGGCCCAAGGCTTTAATCATTATGTCTGACTGATCCCATTGGTTCCATCAAACTGACTTTACATTGGTCCGTTATGTAGATTATTATGGAGTGAGGGACGTGTTGATATTTTTGAGGGGATTAGATTGTACCCCCACATAAGTTATATTCTCCGATTACGAGTTTGCAAAGTCCTAATCTTTTCCTATACGGGTGTCATATGTATTTCATGTAATTTAAATGAAAAGCTCTTGGGTGGTTATTGGTTATTTCCATCATATCTTATCAATATATTCTAAGTGGGGTATGTCATAATTTTCAAACAACATACTTGTATTTAAAAAACATTATCAGTCTGGGTTTTTTTTTTTTAATAGCCAAAAAAAAAAAAAAGAAGGATATAAGTCAGAATTTTTATCAAAACAGGTATATGTTGTTTTAATTGAATTCCAAAACATGTAATAAGATTTATTTCCTTTTCCCCCTATTTCTAACTTCGGTGACTTTCTTCACTTAAATTCGGATTCCATCTACTTATTTATAATTAGAATGTATTGATGATATGTCATCTTGTTTTTTTTTTTTTTCAACTTCTAATTCTTTTTTTTATTAATGTTGTTGTTGTTGTTGTTTTTCAAGGGTTGCGTGAATCACGATTTGAATACTTCTGTTACGGTAGTGCCTCATGATTTCGCGCGATATTTTGATTTTTGTATCGTATAACGAGATTATAGTATCAAATTTATTCGTTTCAGGTCTGGCTAGGCAATGTTCTAATTTTGCTTAAAAACGACTTCAATGAAGGTCACTGTACACATTATATTAATCACGATAATTATGCAAGAACAGTTTCCCTGGTGAGTACTTAATATAAGCCGCAAGTGTGATATTGCAGCATGTGATTATGTCGTTCAGTATAGTCTTGGCTAAGACAAAAAGGGGTAACCTCACGCTAATGCAACGAAAATTGAAACTGTATTGAAGTAAAGTCTCTCTACAACGATATCAAGAAGTCCTAAGGATTTTCGAGTGGTGGAAGGGGTCAATAGGTCGAAAAGTTAGCATGTAAAGAGTCTTTTTGGTCTCTAACCATCATGTAAAATAGTGATGTACTAATGTTTGTTGCTTTTTTCAATTTCATAATATAGAAACTGATGTCAGGCAACAGTGCATTGTTTGAAAATAAACTTGGGTTATATTTATTGTATTGACGAATATAAGATATGGACACGCGTTCTTGGTTTTTGTAGTATCCATTTTGAAGTGTCAAGAGATGACGTAGTTATGGTATAAACGTAAGAACCTGTGGGGAAAATGCCACGACATTTCCTTGTCTGAAGTATATATTGAGACGTCCTCTACATGGTATTGTCAATCCAAACTTGGTTCAAGTATGTTGGTGGTGAATGAACCTGTAAGGTTTTGTGATAAATTTTGAAGTCAAAGGTCAGTAGGTCAATTCAAAATTCCAAAAAATCTCTGTGTAATACTTGTGAATGTTCCTTTGGGCTTTAACTATAACTGTTGGAGATCGACTAAATGATAATGTCAATCAAACCAAGTGCATTTGGATTTGAAATGAACTTTGAAGGTTTATGACGGTGATTATTAATAAGTAGTCGAAAGTCAGGATGTCAGTTTATCCATTGGAGCTAATTTTGAACTTGTAAGATTTGGGTCGTAATATAAATGGTGGGCATTTTCATTACCATAAACTTGATCTAATTTTTCCAATTATGTTAGATAAGGTAATTAATAATGGTTGTTTTTGTGACTCTCTGAAGGTTCATTAAGGTCGGGGTCGACAAATAGAATGTCTATTCTGTAAAAAACGAAAAGATGAGAAACTACCTTTATGTTTTGGGCAATGACTGATAGTTTTCTGAATGTATGTAGAAACAACTTTGAAGGCAATTTCTGTATAATGTATGTAAGTAAGACTTGAATATGCAGAAGTTTAATGGATAATTTAATGCAAGGGCATTTTGTAATGTATTGGTCTATTTTTAGTTTTTAAAATCTGTCAAAGCAATGAATTGGGCTATACCTTGATTTTGGGAATTAGTCATGAGGATTTGTAATTTCTCTTTCAAAGTCCGAAGGAAATGGAAGTTATGTTATTAAGTTATATCCTATTTTAGTTTTTCATTGTATATTTTCTCGATGAATATGTTGTTTTCCACAATTATTCTCGCAAGCTGTCATTGATAATTGAAGGAAGGTTATTGCGTACATGGGGTCTTACTTTTTGATATTTTGCAACTGTTTTAATAGTGATGTGTGCTTTCAATGAATTCTAATTATGTCAATTAATTGACGAAGAGACAAGATTTATCTCATGCGAGTAAAGTGTTGTTAGGAGAAGTGGGTTGTTTATTTATATGTGTACTTCAAATAGTGTCGGTGATGTATGTATACAAGAGCAGGGACTAATGATATATGATCTTTTTGGGCAGTACCTTATGTCAAGTATATTGAAACTGTACATTGTGGATGTACATAGTTTTGTTCCATGATAAAAGTTATGATATGCACTTGAAAAATTGACTTTCAACCCTTAGCTTGGGGTTGAATAGTCTTATAGTGATTTTTGAATGTACGTGTAAACGTGCACGATATCCCGATTGGCGGTCACCTCTTAAAAAGTAATTAGTGTATTAAAGAGAATATAAGAATATCATGTTCTAACTCGAAAAGCGCAGTTATAGATCTATCCAGGATGTTGGAAAATAGAGTGGGTGCCTGATCCCCATGTTAGTCAGTTGAGGTCCGCCGTTTTCCCAAATTTTAACATGTTAAGTCAATTAGTATAAGTATTATTAGAGGGGCGTGTCCTGTCCTGCTGGATTTCGCCTGAAGCACTGGGAAGTATTTTGTAAGGGATTCAAAAAGTAATTGGAGGTTTTGATTCTCTTTTTACGCAAACATTTGTCATGGAAATTTCGTTATTGCTGGATTTCCATGTGTTCTAGTTAACAAATGTTAAGGGTTTAAAGATTCATTTTGAACTACTTAAGAGGTCAGGATTTTAATTGTGTTTTGGTCTCATTGTGGTTTATTAGTTTTTGTTTTGGTAGGTCTCTATTCTTCCTGTAACATAAAGAATGAGATCATTGGGTGTAAACTTTAGTAATCAGGTATCAACGCTATAAATATGTTTTAATGTTTATGATTTACGAGATCTGGGCTTAGAACCTAATTGAGAATAGCCTTTCGCTCATAAGCTTCAATTTGTCGAGCATTTCATTTTCAAAATGGTACGGTTAAGTCCTCCTCACAATTTCTCCATGACAATAAACTTACTTGTGAGATTGTAAATCTGCCTTCAACATACATCTACATGTAGAATCTGTGGCCGAAATGCCACCTTTGCCTTGCCTTATTCTTTATTTTTTTTGTCAACAAAAATTGATGAGGTGAAGGCTCTGCTAATCATTTATACACTGATCAAGGGAAAGGAATTGATTCACTTGAGGAGATGGTATGCTTTTACAGACATAATCTTTTACAGAGTTTTGGAGAGGAAGTTAGAAATATACCCTCTACCGAGCGGTATTATTTTTCATTATATTATACGGGACTATTATGAAATTGCTACAAAATATTTGAAAACTACCCTAATTAAAACAGTTTGGGGGAAATGCGAAGAGACAGATTATTTCAATGATTTCAGAATTTCCCCCCTGAACTGGGACCTAAATACATGTGCACACTTTTCCCGAGAATCACAGGAATGACCGCTGGGGTGGGGTCTTTCTTTGAGACAGCTCCATACATGGATTATCACCTAAAACTTTGTTGTTGTAGGAATGACTGTACAGACAATTTGCAGAGATAACGATATGAATATTTCCATGATGTTTTATTCTTGCAGGTGCACTATAATGGGCCAGCTATTGTGCCTAAATTTAAAGCTTTTCATTAAGATCTTCTCATGATATTGTGGTGTCATTATTTAAAATATCTTATCTAAACGTAACGATTGACTTTACTTGTCGCTACAAGATTTTATCACAATTAATCAAGTGTGTGTTTGATTCAATGTAGTTGTAGGCTAAAGTCTAAGTTATCGCTAAAAAGGTATACAAGAAGTATAGCTTATATCTGTGAGGACTACTTGACTTAGATCAACATGAGCTCAAGGTCATAAATTTAACCTATCATAAATACATAACTTAAAACAAGTTTGGTTCACATTCTCTTCAAGTGATTTCTAACTTTAGGGTTGGATAGTACACACGACGTTCTTGTAATGATAGAAAATTTACTTAATCTGACCATTTGAACGGTTCAATATAGTTGCAGCTATAGTGTGTACATTACTGAGGAGCAAGTTCATTTGTACTTCCTCTAGACACATAATGATCAAAGAACCTAATTATTCAACATATTTACAGGATTTTTGACGATCTACTAGACTCTTGACTGGTAGTGACTGTCAACTTGCGTTGTTCATACATGTATGTTAATTTTGCCTACTCAGATGAATATAGTTTGTAACTCCACATGTTTACGCTCACATTCCTCAAGTAGTAAAAGAACAAGATAGTGTTCTATCTTTTACAGGTTCTTGACATCATACTGGACTCTGATCTTGACCTTAATATGGTCTGTCATCCAGCAAACATATATTAGAGTTCATGCTAATGTTATAGAGCTATAAAGTATTGGGTGACAAGTTTGGCTAGTAGATTTCTCGAGCTGGCACATAAGGATAAAAGAAAGTTCCTCATGCTATTAATTAGCGAGAGTCTCTGGATTCCATTGACATCCCTGAATTATTAACAAACTTCAACATAAATTTATACTAAAGATACATTTAATATCTAAGTTTAGGTTATACTTAATATGTAAACTGAGGTTTTTAAGTTATGCCTAGGATACGCATTTCTTTTCTATTTTGCACACGTTTTCGAAACATTGTATTACACTTCTGATTGATTCATAATGCGTGTGACTACCAAAATGGCTCTGTCTTTATTTGCATATTTTGTTAAAGCATATGTGACTTCTGTAATCTTACAGTTGTATTATATGTCAGGTGAAAATAAATAATTTTTTCAGTTATATAGGACCACAGGTGATTTATCGACTTTGACGACTTTTGGACCCTTATAGAACATGTTAGGCAAGATCTTTGTATTGACTTTACTTATAAATGTGCTTTAGGATTTGCATAGTGTAGATGAGATTGTTCACTGATAACGATGACATGTTTCATATTTGTGGAGGTGGAACCATATTGACTGTAATAGTATGTTATAATGTTAAGTTTCATGCAGATTATAAATTATCTAGTTAATAGAACATTTTCAACATTTACACGAGCTGACATTTATTGACTCTGACCTTTGACCTCATATGGTTATACCAAAACCTGCTCATCTTGATTTGCATATTGTTATGATCTAATTGACCAAGTTCTGTTAAGTATGTTTATAATATTTCATAGTTATAAGTGGAAACATGACATTACAATCATTTTTCAATGATATAGGCAAAATGACCTTATTGACCTTTGACCTTTTTGACCTCTTTCCCACTCAAAATCCTTAGGATTTTGATATGTTGTAG
>CALNVZ010000218.1:433344-477327 GCA_940671915.1 Paracentrotus lividus | reverse complement strand
AGTCTCCTCTACAACATATCAAAAAGTCCTAAGGATTTCGAGTGGTGGAAAGGGGTCAAAAGGTCAAAGGTCATTAAAGGTCATTTTGGCCTAAATCATGTAAAAAATGATGTAATGTATGTTTATTTTCAATTTATAAAATAGAAAATTAGGCAAAGCATTCTTATCTAAACTTGGGTTAATTATGTATAGAAATAAAAGGACAGGTTTTGGTAGTAACCATTTGAAGGTCAAAGGTCAGAGGTCAATAAACGTAATAAACCTGGGAAAATGCCACGAATTTCCTTTGTCTAGTATACTTGAGACCCTCTACAGGTATGTCAATCAAACTTGGTTAATGTTGTTGGTGGGAATGAACCTGTAAGGTTTTGGTGATAAATATTTGAAGTCAAAGGTCAGAGGTCAATAAAATCCAAAATCCTGTGTAAACTTTTGAAAGTTCCTTTGGGCTTTAACTATAACTTGAGATCGACTAAATAATGTCAACCAAGCCAAGTGCAATCTTTGAATGTTGAAATGAATTTGAAGGCTTTATGACTTCGGTATATAGTTATAAGTCAAAGGTAGATGTCAGTTATCGCATTGGAAGCTATTTTTTCGAACTTGTAAGATTTGGCGTAATATAAATGGGGCTTTTCATCCAAACTTGATCTAATCTTAATTATGTTATAGATAGGTAACTAATAAGTTGTGTGTTTGTGACTCCATGAAGGTCAAAGGATCGGGGTCCAAGAAATGTTAATTCTGGTAAAAAAGAAAAGATGAAAGCTACCGTTTTATGTTTTTGGGCAATAGACTGATAGTTTCTGAATGTATGTCAGAAATCAACTTGAAAGCAATTCGTATGAATTGTAAGAAGAAATGAAATGACAAAGTTATAAATGAAAACTGCAAAAGGGGAAGTGGTCAATAAAATGTCCATTTTTGCTGTAAGCGTAAACCTGTCCAAGAACATGAAAGGACTGACTGATGGGGAGAATAGCATGACGGATGGAACTCTTTAAATCGAAGGGACACATTAGTAGTGACGTAAACTAATTATTTTCAGTAATAATGAAATCCCTTGTCTTCACCCGCATTACTTCGCAATCAGCACTTGATAATGAGGAAGGTATTGCGGTTCATGGCCATGGACTTGATATTGCCACAGTAACAGATGCTCAAAATTTAAGCAATTAATGACGAAAGACAAATTTTACTCATGAAGATGACGAGAAGTTTGTTCATTATAATGTATCAAAAGTTCGGTTGATTATGTATAGGGGACTATGAGTATAAACTTTTTGGAGCTAACCTATGTCCAAATAATGAAAAACAGTACAGCTGTGCACTGTACATAGTTTTGTTCCAATGATAAAGTTATGAAAGGCAGCTGATGGAAAAGTAACTTGTCAACCTAGCTTGTGAATAGTCATGATTTTGAGGCGCTACGTGTAACACAGGAGATTTTACTGATCAAGATACATGTTTCAGATTTTCTGTTGCAATTAGTGTGAGGTTGAACCATATATTGACTGTACTACTAAGCATTAGGGACGACCTACTCAATCACTAGGAGACAACTGGATTCCTCATAAATGGGACTGTAAGCCTTCTAGAGCCCTCGGGAACGAATGACCATTTGATTCGAAGATTATACCTCGAGGAGTATTACTTACGAAAGAGTGTCAACTTTATCTTGGATTTGTGATTTAATTCTCGTGGAATCATTCGAATGGGAATCCCATCAGGTCTAATTTCAGATCCTCCCGTAACTAATTAATCTCTTTGTCTATTGAAAAAGGGATAGGATTGGTATGGGTTATTGAAATAGTATCAATATGAGTTTAGGATACGAGACCTTTATGCAATAAGCATTGGGTATCATCATATCTAAAGCAATTGCTAGACCATTTTCACAAACGTTTTACTTGGATATGTTCTTAAGGAAATCGTGTGAACATAGTTCATCTATGCCTAAAAATCTACTCTTGATGCTCCTATTATTATGTAACTAGTCTGGAATGCAATCTACAAAGAAGGTTTAATCAACGATTCCACCAATCTTTTTTTCTTTTTCTGTTTTAGTATTTTCCTTTTTTTTCTTTTACTTTAGGCGGGGGCCCAGGGGACGCCCCCTACAATTTCCAAACCGCTCATTGGCTGTGCATATACATATTTGGTGGCGACTCCCTCCCCCCCCCCCTCTATTTTTAAATCCTGGATCTGCCACTGGTGCAAGGAATCGTGAGGAAGAATGAGGAAAATTCTGATACCTTTTCTACAACTTGATGGTTCCACTGCTTATGACTTTCTTATGCCAAATTTAACCTGATTCTGACATTAGAGTCGGTCTAAATATGAGACACCTTGTGAATATGGATAAGATGCTCGTATGATTAACGAGAGAGGAAGTGTGATGTATCGACTAAGGGTGGAATTATGACATGCATACAGACTTAGACGGACCATCGGAAGAAACAGCCGGATTTGACACTGAAAGTTGCAAATTCGTTCAAGCAATATGAAGAATGCCTTTACACTTTATTTTCTAAAAGAAAAATGAGTAAAAAGTTCTGATGGGGTGAATTTAAAGTGACGTTTGATTTAATTTCATATGAATTTAAATTTGAAATACACATTTAACTCCATTTTCACTTAATTTGGAGTCACCTCAGGGATCACTCGAGATTCACTTTTAAAATTTCATTCTAAAAAATCACTATTATCTAATATCCACTCCTACAACATTGAACATTTTTTTTTTTTGGTTTATGAAAGAACAATATCTAGGATCGTTCAGTAAGGAGTAGGAAATGGAACCGAATGTTGTTTAAAGGCCTTGCTATGCTTTTGTAATTGACCGTGCATAATATTTCCTAGCGCATTTTCCATTAAAAAAATATGATCACATGAACAGCTTGATGTGCATCATGACACGTCCAGAATACGTTAATGCAAAATATAATCATGATCATTGGTACAGTTTTCTTTATAATCGAACTCATTGCCCTTTTTCAAAAAAGTTTCTAGGTTAATAGCATGGTTTAGAAAATTTGATTTCGTCACACATACAGTTTCTCTGCGATAAATATGATAAGAGGTGTCTATTTCTATAAAAGAAGGAGAGAGAGAGTGTGTGTGAGAGGGAACTTGTTCCCTCTATTTCATGCTCATCACTCGCTTTCTACCGGTTAATAGAAATATAATACTTTGTTTTGATGGTTTTGCAGACAGACTGTTAACGCAATTTGGGTATTAAGATGTCAGAAATCAATATTTGCAGGTTCACTATCGAATGTCATATTTGTACAGTTCACAAAACTAGATGTGAAATTTGAAACTAGCTTTATCGGCAGAGCTCTTATGATGAGCCAGTGCCAGTTGGGAGTAATGAAATAATATCTTAGTTCATAAAAAAAGCACATTAAAAAGTCAGTCAAATTAAAAACCACGTTTTGATTGTGATTGAAATGAAATATCGTATCAATCTAAATAAAGTTTCATAAAGAGTATTAAGTCATTCTGATTGCCGGGAGAGGTTTTTATAATATTGATATTCATCAGATTTTGCTTTAGAGTCATTTTTTAAATATAGATAACACAATAGATTTAGCTTGTTCGACACACATAGGGCACTACCAAGTAGCGCTTAATAAGGATTTGCCTTAAAATTAGCTTTCTTTTATTTTTCCTTAGTGTAGGATAATATAGGTTTTCCCGGTCAATTTTAAACTCTTTGCAATCGAATTCGTTAATGTTCATGCAATTTAAACGATACCTCATGGATCGGAGCTATCTTTCAATTGAATTAACATTTTGATTTTTATTTGCGATCACATTTTGGACGGAAGTGCTTGGAAGAAATGTTAAATTGATTGGAGATAGTTTAAACTTGACCGGGAAAACCTATACTAGTACATGGTTTGAACAAGACTTTAGGTATAGAGAGATTGATACCATAGTGCCTTGTGGCTGCGTGTGACTGCAACCTAATCATAATTTAGTTTCACTTAGTGTGTCTGGTGTGACTGTAACCTAAGCATGGTTTAAGAGGATGGATAGAGCAGCGTGATGGGAAAACACTTTGTACATCTGTAACAGTGTTTAGAGAGGTGCTGCATCGGATAGGAGAGGGGTAAATACTGGGCTTTCAGGGGTAATACAAGGGGGTAGAGAGGGGGCATTACCACCCTCTCTTAACATAAATGGTTTGTAACAGTGTTTAGAGAGGTGCTGCAAGGGAGAGGAGCGGGGTAAATACTATGCTTTCAGGGGTAATACAGGGGGTAGAGAGGGGGCATTATCACCCCTTCTCAACATTAGAGAGATGCTGCAAGGGAGATGAGAGGGGTAAATAGTGTGCTTTCAGGGGGTAGAGAGGGGGCATTATCACCCCTTCTCAACATTAGAGAGATGCTGCAAGGGAGTTGAGAGGGGCAAATAATGTGCTTTCAGGGGTAATACAGGGGGTAGAGAGAGGGCAATTACAACCCCCTCTCAACATTACTAACCATATCAACATTAATGATAAAATATAAACTCTTGTAGAAACTGTCAGCAAATATAACCATTTCAAGGTATTTAGATGAGTGCAAATGTGTTAACCTCCGTGGATCAATAAGGACATGAATTACACTTCATGTTATTTTGATCCCCTTTTCATTTTTGCTGAACATTTAGGAAACGCTAAATTTAATGTAGACCTGTCGGGGACAAGGCAGTTTAATAATGTAATAACTACCTTAAATTTTACATAGTAACGAGGTATTCAAACAAAATGTTATCAAAGAATGGACTACAATATTTGACCCCTGGTTTGCATACATTGGTTATTGCTATGTCGGACAAACAAATCGCTTAAAATTGAAAATTGATTCGACACCCCCCCCCACCTCCTCCTCTTTAAATGTTTCTATCAACGCCTCTGAGAGCGTTATAGCTATATGTTTGCCGGGCTGTGAGATCAGGACAGCTTTTAGCTGAAGCACTTTGACGACATTCTAAAATGATTCTCTAAAGATGTACCGCCAATTAGATTATAGCAGGAAAACATTCGGCTCTTTGAGGGCGGTTTGCTATTAGAGAATTTTCATATTATGTCAAGTTTCTTTGATTCAGTAGTGTTATCAGGGTCATGAAATAATAGAGTTGAGTAACGTTTAACAGAGGTTAGAAAAAGTGCATTCGGTAGAAAGCAAAATCGCTAAAATAAGAAGAGAATCTATTGTATAAAATGCATGCATGTGTACTTTTTGTCATAATAAAATAAATATCCTGTCCTATAGAGTATCATGAGTTGTCTTTATTAGACAGAATATATGACATAAGTTTTTAGCACATTATTTGCGCATCAGGACAACTACCCCTGCACAATATTACCTCAGAAGAACTACCTCAAGAAATAGGGTTAGGGTCATATAGGTGCAGAGTTTTAGCGGGGTAATTGTCCGAGGGGTAGTTGTCCGGGAACCCATTGTCTGTTGGTATTGCTACAACCAATACACGCAATAGTATTACTGATGTTCATAAATCAAATGTTATCTCTGATTTATGCCATGCATTATGTGTATATCATTCGTCACATTTCGAATTCCCTTATCGTCATAACATACTGTAATTAACTTTCAATTGAGTTTGATTTAGGCCTATATGCAATTAATTACTGGTTGTCTAATAATCTAGAACCACTGAAACGAAATATGTCCGCTCATCAGTCATTTTCAAATTTTATTTTGGACTCCAAATGACTCCTAATAACCGCCATTAACCCAAATCACATCTCTTTGACGAGGTAATGTGTAACTTAGACCCTTGCAATCGTGGCAAACGTCTTTATTTATGACAGCCATTAACTCCATGGTCCAATAATGTCATATCATATCACATCCAATACGTATCACTATCAACCAACCAAATTGGTGAATTGACAGAATACAGCGGGAATATTTCCGGCTATTAGTTTGAATTGTTTTGAAGAGAAACTTCATCTTACTCGCTGCTTTCTTTCTTTGAATTACTTCCTTTTTATCACATTTCCATTTCATAATTTCCTAACTAATATTTGTCCATTTCTTTACATATAATTTGTTTTCTCCTTTATATTACTTAATTTCACATTCTATTTCATATGAAATGTTGATATTTTTTAAATATTTCAATTCAATTTCATAAAGATATCACATGTTGACAATGTTCAAACTCATAGTAATGATAAAACCAGATGAAAGGATATAATAACATGTACATATTTTTAAAAATCTATTTTCATCTATAATCTAATTCATATGAATTCCCAGTGCTTTATAAGACAATCTTCTCCTTGTTAGGATTACCCTGAGATAAGGGAGCCCTCAGTAAACACCTGCGATTGATACCTCACTCAAAATAATTTTTACTATCCTCTTCGATCATCCTATCAGGAGTCTAGTCCATAGTATTCCCCGCAGGATATATAACCTTTATTTCAGAGATAAAAAAGCATACAACGCAGACACTAGTCCTAATATGGTGCGTTTGACTTTGTTTTAAAACTAAATTTAGAATGATACAAATGTGCAAGCACATACATAATTTAGTAGCGATAAAGGTTTTATGATTTTCTGCAAGATAATGTGAATGTTCAATATGGGATACTTTCTTTAAAAGGCGAAATATTTTCCATGTGTGTAAATTAGCTTTTATATATTTGAATTCAAGGCTCATCAATACAAGTAGAATTAATACTTTACATTCATCACAATGGAAACACCATTTCCCTTTAAGTCTGAGGCAAACAAGATAACGTAAACGTCAAGCAAAACTTGGTACTTTAATAATGGTTCTTGTGAATTTGTTCGGAATAAATATCTCTGCTAATTCTCGTATCCATGTATATCCAATACCTATTATTATATCTATCATCTTTCTTTGTTTTCTTTCTGGTTTTTTTTTTTTTCTCATATTTTCTCAATGATCTGATTTTAATTCGTTTATCTTTTGATATCTTCGACCTTTACCTTAAAAGAATATTTATCTTTCCTCGCTTGTGTTCTAATGTGTTCCTAAAGAAATTATTTCATGAAGTGGTAGGCCTTTAATACGATCCAAACTCCACGACTATCCACTAGACTATAAAACGGTTTTTATTTGTCTTTGTTGTTGTTTTTTTTTTTCTTGTTGTTGTTTTATTTTGTGTGTCTTTTTATTCCGTAGACAGAAATAAAAGAGGAAACAAGCAAAAATACACCTGGGATTATTCTGAGAGAACTTTTCAATCAGCCTCTTTTCGTACCAACTAAATGTCGACTTGCTCTTCAAAAACCACACGTTCCATCAAACCCACGCCACAATGTAGCAACCACACATTAACTCCGCCACCTCAACTTCTATGGTGGCGTGTAGTTGAGGATGGATGATAAAAAAGGAAAGTCAAGATTTCTACTGCGAGCTCATCACTCATTGAACTGGAGCGTGTTTCTTATGTTGTGTCGCCAGTGGGATGCTGGAAAATAGGCAAGTGTCAGAAGAAAAGAAGTATATAAACATTCCGGCTTATAGCATGTATAGTGTACGGAACAGATACGTAAAGTTTCTTATTCAACCACCCATCGGCAATGCAATGTTGTGTCATATTTTGAAAACATTTCACAGCTTTTTGACATAAAAACAAAGCAATGTTTTTGTGATTGATGGCTATCATAAAGTAGTACTAAGTAAGAAAGGATACAAAAACCATGAATTAACTTGACTGGATTACACATCGCATACAATTGAAATGAAAACTAGTACTGTGTCGTATGGGACATATAAAAACAGGGGGAAAAAACAAGAAACAAAAATGAAAATCATGGAATCGCCCTTAAAATTACGAGCGTTCACTTCTAAGCAATATCAATGTTTTGCTCTTTTCCTTCTCATGTCTTTTTATTTGTTTTATTCTCTAACTTTTCACAGCGAATTAACCGAGTCGGTATCTTTATTATTAATATGTTGATTGAATGTCATCATTCTCTCTCTCTCCTTGTCTATTTTTATATTTTCCTTTTTGTTTGTTCTTGCTTTACAAGCACTTCTTTGAATGGATTCAATTTCTCTGCATGGGAACCGTTTTGTATCCTAGATGGGATGAAAGTACAATTGATTACATCAAACCATCAAGCAATCAACCATACCACTGCTCTCTATAACACTACCATGATTGCATCCAAATACCACTTCCCCATCATGATATACATGCATCAGCAACAGATAGAAGATGCTTAAATCTATACGTGTTGACTCTGTACATTGATAGTTACCAATCCGGTGTGACAGCGGATATGGTTCCTTGGAGGAATTGGTAAATTTACGGTTGTTTTAATATGAACACTTCCCCTCAATTCAAACAGGCATCAACGAAATTATTTCAATCTACGTTTATATCATTGTACTTTAATCGTTACCTGTTTGGTGTCACAGTGGATATGGTTCCTCGGAAGAATTGGTAACCCTATAGCCTACGATTGTTCAATTTGTTTAATATAAACTTCAACAAAATTCACAATGCAGACGTTTGCTTTTAAGTTATTAATGAGCGATCACTGACTTAAATCAGCGGCAATACTTGTGAATATAGAATAAACATGTTACAATAAGAAAGTAACCTTTCGCATACAAGTATTGCACTGTTGCATTATTGAAATATTGGAATTGGAATGTGGTACCACAAAATATATTATGAATGAGTCTGGTCTGGACATAAAAAATAGCGTTCATGTATTTCTTAGAAAAACCGCGTATAAAGACGGTTACGAATCAGCCAATATAGACATCATGACACCGCATCACACATTGATGTACTTTAATAGAACACCCCCTTGCCGACGAACTGTATTTGCAGATTAGATTATCGGAGTTTGTATTGAGAGTAATTACGCAATTACACCAATCATGTTTATTATGCTCCGTCTTAATTCGGTTAAATTAAAAAAGTGGTTTCTCAGCGCCGCAATCCAAGCAGCGGGAATGACAATAACGAGACACCATTTTGACTTTAGAATTAAATGGGTTTTTTTTCGGGGTGTCATGGAGTGAAACGAAAAGTAATCCACATGCTAATTAACCCACTCAAATTTTACGAATATTTTTGTTTAATCAATTTAATACATATTTATTCTATTTCCAAATGATAAGATAAACAATCCAAATAATTTAACAATAACATAAAATAAAAAATAAGAAGAAAAAGCGTGAACAAAAAAAAAATAATAATAATAATAAAACTTACTTATATGCATACAGCTAAACATAGCTCTGCAAGTAAAGGAGTTACCATTGTTGCAGCCGTATCAGGACATCTCCCCCGGAGGACAACTCCCCCGGGGACAATTCCCGGAGGACAGCTCCCCCGGAGGACATAGGGTTAAGGCCTCGTCACACCGAGTCCGGTCCGGGTCACGGCACGGGCCCGGTCCGGTTCAACAATGGGCAAAAACTGTCGAAATGAATCGGCCATGTACTATTGCAATGGGACTGGTCACAACAAACACGGGCTGTGCCGTACTAGCCGGAACGGCAACCGGTACGTTTTTTATGGGATCGCTCTTGGAGCGATTTGAGACGGTTTTCCGTACCGGTTACCGGACCGGACTCGGTGTGACGAGGCCTTTAGGGTTAGGGTTAGGGTTAGGGTTAGGGTTAGGGTTGTCCTCCGGGGGAGTTGTCCTCCGGGGGAGCTGTCCTCCGGGAATTGTCCCCGGGGGAGTTGTCCTCCGGGGGAGATGTCCTAGAACCTGTTGCAGCAAATCGGATAATCAAAGTCTGAAATTATTTCCGATTGATAATCAGATTATTGTTCCGCATTAGACCGAGCTAATTGTAAGCAGAAGCATGAAATATTTTATCAAGTCCTGGACCGGTCACCAATTAATAGGACACAACGGAGTAATTAAATCAAGATAAATTGGTTTCTCGACAAGCCAACGAAAAGGACAGTCACTTCTGAAATGGAATTGTTTGTCAAGGCACTGATTGCAATTAACTGCAATAGACTGTACTTTGATAGTGTGCATATTTGAATAACATAGTTGGTTTGTCATGACTATACCGAGTGAAATAGGGTGTGCTTAATTAATTCAATTCAAGTCATTTCGTTTGAATATCTAATTTGAAAACCGCAAGATTCACCGCTGAGGCTACACCATGGTATCACCAAGAGCTTTCATTTCTGACGACTCTACCACGAAAACCAACATAGTAAATTTAACATTCATGCTAACGACAAAAATAGATTTCAATTACAAGCGCCGGATATCATTTCGGATACAATTGCAGTCGAGGTAATAACCAGGACATTTTATCGAGGATGACCGAGTACATCTGCTGTGGAGTCAACGACCTTTTCATAATAGTGCTCGTTGACCACGGGAATGCAAGGAACATACAGTCATCATCATTATCATCATAGGAATGATTCATCTCCGGTTGAGATAAGATAGAGGTACAATCATTCCTGGGTGGTGTATCACCAAGTCGTTCTTAAAATTACGAACGACTGGAACATATTATTGGGTTCCATACTAACCACGTGCTTTATAATTAAGCACAAAAACTGATTACACGTCACAGGAAAGTCATTCTTAACTTACGAACGACTTGTTGAAACACAGCCCTGGATGGCGTTCCACCAAGTCTTTCTTAAAGTTACAAATGACTTTACGAACGACTGGAACATGTTCTTGGGTGCTATAACAATCACATTCACTGTCATTCAGCACAAGAACTGATCACCATTTGTTTGTAAAGTTCCAAATGACTTCTAAAGCCAGTAAGAACTAACAGCTTTGTATAGCTCCACCTCAAGTCCTCAACTACTCGATTCTGTCCCGATTCCTAACCCATAATGCAACATTCTGATAGTCTTATAATTCAGGCCCGTTTGAATGAAAACAAACTTTTTCACTACTCAATGTATTCACACCACGATAATTATGTTGCCTAGTATCGAAACACATACTTTTCCCCTCAAAACAGTTTAGTTTTCCGGTACAAATTAAATTGTAGGTTAATTTGACACCATTTTGTTAATAGTTATCTCAAAAATGTATATTTTAAGACTAGCTATTTATAACACACAGTCGATGACAGTTTTGCTCAGTTCCCTCTCCCTTTAATACGTAAGACTGGTGATCAGTTTTTTGTGGAAAATCATGAAGAATGTGATTAGTATAGTACCCAAGAACAAGTTCCAGTCATTCATAATGCGTTCATAACTCTACGAATGAGTTGGTGAAACACCACCCAGGATAATAATATTGTTTGGTAGTTTGACAGGCTTGCCGTCATGGACATTGGGCGTTGATAAAGTCTGTTCGTGTATTTAGAGAGTGATTCTAATCATATACGTATCGCAAGGGGTCGTTATGACAAGTCGTGATGTTCGGTTTAGATGACTGTGTAGGAATACTGAGTGGTGACAGACAATAGACAGCTGCCGTTCACATACATGTATCTATCCCTTGACAGGAAATCATTATAGTGGGGGATTTTTCAAGCATGATGCTCAGAAGTCCTGATTAAACTTATCTTAAAATGATTTTTTTTTTCAGCCGACAAGGATAGGTGTGAGCTTCAAGCGTGAGGAAGCCCCCGGGATTATTATAATTATTTGACAAAATCTTCCATTATTTACCTCTCGACTTCCTTGAGGCGGCACGTATAAACATTTCGAAAACTCCCTATAGACGGTTGACAATCAGCAGCTGCCGTTGACATATTACATATATTATCACACATATAACGCTGCTTTACCGTACCCAGTTCAGATCTTAAATTTAGGATTTAGGACATAACTTTAAACATGGCATTCAGCCTCAGATTAAGTAACGGTACAGGGATCGTCATCTTTTGAAAGTCGTTTTTGAAGATAGCAATTATTTCCATGGTGACATAAGGAGGAGCATGCTGTTTGTGCCCCTCCTGGAATTTAATTAGAAGGGTTAGAGAGATTAATATTTACGAATATTGCCATTTAATTTAGAGTCTCAATAATGCTTTCACTCTGTCCAGACAGTTGAATTTGGGCCATGAAAATGCTGTCACATTGGCCATACACATGGTGAGTGCATAAAAGGGGTGACACGACATTTGCCCCTGTGACAATGATTATAACTCCAGGCTTTATTTTTTCTCAGAATTAAGGTAAGAGTAGGATAAGGGTTACAGTATGGGCTCTATGTTTCAATGTAGGTTTAAGATTGTTTTTAGGGTGGTATAGTCCAGGTTGTACCTGGTCATTTGATCTGTATGGAATTTACAGTACACCAGAGCAATATTGTCGTCGGAGTAAATGGCATGTTGGGAGTCCATAACAGGATGGTCTGTTGAGTGTGAAAGGGGTAGTATGTAATGATAGAGGCGGCGAGGGATGAATTATTTATAATAATGTATTGTGACAAGCAATCATGGAAGAGATGGCATCATTATCTTTCACATCCCTCACCATACTATCTCTCTCTCTCATTATCTCTTTTTTCACTCTCTATGTCCATCCCACTGTCTCATTATCTCTCCCTTTCTATTATTGTTTATCTCTCTCTCTCTCTCTCTCTCTCTGTCTCTCTCTCTCTCTCTCACTCTCTCTTTCTCTCTCTCTTTCTCTCTCTCTATCACCTTCCGTCTCTCTTGCTCCCCCCTCTTTATCTCTCTCTCTCTCTCTTATTTCCCCTTAGTCGTTACATACTTAAACTAATTATCACCTGGTCCAATTGCCAATTCGTCTAAAAGATGAATTGTCTAATTCCATTTTCGCCTAATTCTCAAATGAATATCTGGTCTATTACCAGTTTTTTTTTTATTTTTTTTTTTTTACTGGAATTGCCCAAATGATGTTAGACCAAGTGGACATTAGACCAAATGTACATTATAAAACGAAATGGGAATTACACTAAATTGATTAAGGTAAATAGACAATTAGACGAAGGGAATCAAACCACGTGGGATGAGGCCAAACTGGCATTAGTCAAAGCAGCTTTAGACCAAGTGGCAATACCAGTGGTTTATAAAGTAGTTCCATGTCTACGGCTGATGTAGGCGGATATATACACCAGTATCACAATGCTATGATGATTATGAAGTGCAATACAACCAGACAACCAATACTGTAAACAGCAATGAAGGTCATTATTCAATCAAAATAATGAAACATATTCATTATACAGTAGTGTATTATTGTACATGTTATTCATATTATCTAATTACATTAATAGGACCCCATGGAAGAACAGAGCAATTATGTCAATTGCACTGAAAAAGGCTATCCGCCATACATTAATTATGTATGTATAATTCACCATGTATATTTTTAACTTTTTGATATGGAAATAAAAATAAAGAAACAATCCTGATTGAAAATAAAACAAAGAATGTATCTCACTTCGGGCCATCATGATTATACGAAATTAGGTCTACTGTGGGGTGTAACGCAAAGACTTACGATTGATAAAAAGTTACGATTAATTTTTTCTCGGTAGCCTCAATTGGAAACCAGATACAGTCATGGATTAGGATTTGGATATGATTGAGAGTAGGGTAAGGTCTAGGGGTAGGATGAAGATCATCAACTTTGGAGCATCCTGTCCATAAGGCTACCGAGACAAAACTCTTTATCAATCGTAAGTCTTTGTGTTACACCCCACTAATTAGGTTTATGTATATCTTCACATTATATGAAGAGTAGTTCCATATCTTCTGCAGACGTACGCGTGTATCCCACTCTTATCATACTACAGAACAAAAGTACAATAGAACCAGACACCCAGTACTGCAGACAACAATGAAGGTCTTTATTCAATCAAATGAAATATTTCCTGATTGAAAAGAAAACAAAGATTGTCTCTCCCTTCGGGCCATTATGATAAATGAAGTTAGGTCAACCGAAGGTTTATGTCTTCACGGGTAAAGAGTACTTCCATATCTACGGCTGATAAGTGTAGGCGGATATAAAAGAAGAGTATCACACTGCTAGGATACTATACAGAACAAAAGTGGTATACAACACAAGACACGTGGTACGACCAGACAAAAATGAAGGTCTTTATTCAATTAAATTAAACATCTCCTGATTGAAAAGAAAACAAAAAGAATGGTCAATATCTAACTTCTGGCCATTATGGTGTATGAAGTCAGTCGTACTATATATATATACATGCATCTCCACAGGTATTGAGTAGTTCGATCGCTACGGCTGATACGTATAGGTGAGTATCTCACTACAATGGTTCTACAGGACAAAAGTACAATACAACCAGACAATCACTACTGCAGACAACAAAGGAGGTATTTATTCAATTAAATTAAACATATCCTGATTGAAAAGAAAACAAAAGTTGTATCTTACTTCGGGCCATTATGATATATGAAGTTAGGTCAACTGAAGACAGTTGTACTAATTAGGTTTAAATACATGTATCTCAACGGTTATATAGTAGTTCTATATCTACGGCTGATAAGTGTAGGTAGGTATCTCACTACAATGATACAACAGAACAAAAGTACAACTTTATACAACCAGACCACCAGACTGCAGACAAAAAGGAGGTATTTATTCAATTTAATGAAATATATCGCGATTGAAAAGAAAACAAAGAATTCATATATATTGCAAGCCCAAGGTCATATCTATATCAGACTAGGGGGCCGAAAGGTATTCATGTGAACTGAAGCGGGTAACCTGTCTTTTGTGTCACATCTCTTCTGGCTATTACCAGGGTTCCGAAGCTATTAAATTCGTATCATCGAATACGCAAAGTGTATCATGATTTGTTCATTATATCACATGATATATTCCAGAGGGGCGGTAAAATTCATTATGCTATGTTTGCAGAGAATGAATGTCACCTTGTCTCTCATCGGTTTATCTTTTAAAATTCATTATATTTCGATTTTACATGTTTGTTAAAAATTTATAGTTTGCCTGTTGGGATATACGTTTGATAATTTAGCGTAAAAAATAATTAGAATGGTAAAGAACCATTTAGGCTGTACGTCACAATCATCAATTTATCAAAATAATGCAGAATATTCGAAAATTCGTATACATCGTATAAAAAATTGCTTATTTATTTATATTTAGTTGTGCATTAGCTGTATTATATTCAATACCAATAAATTATTTTGCCTTATTCAAACAGACCATGAAGCAGAACAGATCATGACTTGCTATCAGCCAAACTTCATGACCTTGTGATTTTCAAGGATAAAGTATTTTTGTTAGAGATTAAGGCATGTGATGAAATAAAAAAAATAATTTATTCTTTTATTAGCGTGCTGGTATGTGCATGACTGTCGTTACATTTAGAATGGTACAAGTTTCCAAGCCATTATTGTGGAATAAACTGGTGATGAATTGCAGCATTTTCATGGCGCCGTGTTCCTGTTAAGCTCATTTACAATCGGGGGCTCATCGAATTAAACCGTCATTTTACACATCTGCTTAAATAAACGAGTTTTGAGATATAATTCGAAGTGTATATGAACATGATGAAAACTCTTACTTTGCGAGAAAAATTATGACTATTAAGAGATGATGAATTGCGTAATGAGATAATGACACGCTCGAGAATGATTAAGATATAATCATACAATGTCATATTTCTTTTTGTATATAAAAAAAATGTCATTATGACGTGTATATAGAATGTAAAATTTGACAGAAAGAACGACGCTACCACACTGAAACTTCAAGGACAAGATTTAAAAAGAAAATGACTTCAATGCACCCCTGGCATGCCTTGTACTGAATTTAGTTTAGAAAGAATGTACGTACTGCATTTATAATTTTGACTTGTGCATGAGGTACGTGCTCGGCTACCTGGCTACACGTCTATTTTCGGAATAAGTCGCCTGAGAATCTGACATATTCTAAGAACAATGCCCCTTTCTCCAACATTGTGTGCCCATGACTCAAAACTCTTAATTTGCCCCCCCCCCCCCCCCCCCCTCCCATCCTGACCCCTCCTCCACGCCTGTCATTCCTCGCGTCATTCACTGAAAGCACGTTCCCAATATTGTGTCAATTCAAAATTGTCACCATCGTGGTGCATCAAACAGTCGTACTTGTCTCCCGTTTCTATGGAAACGAGATGTATAAGACCGGTAATTTGCTCCGTGCTCATCGCCTATGACGGTTGTTGTTCCTCCATGAAACGTGACCAGCCGAGCCCCCCTGTTTAAGGACCACGAAGAACCGCTCGGCCGAGCTACAGGCCGACTGTAGCATGTTTATAGAATGTACTTCTAAAAATTGTACAACAGAGGAAAAATAATTTAAGTATGAAATCTTCTCAACCGTCAGGTG
This sequence comes from Paracentrotus lividus, assembly GCA_940671915.1. Classification (NCBI taxonomy): domain Eukaryota; kingdom Metazoa; phylum Echinodermata; class Echinoidea; order Camarodonta; family Echinidae; genus Paracentrotus; species Paracentrotus lividus. The sequence goes on along the minus strand of CALNVZ010000218.1, from coordinate 461,033 downwards.
TCTCTTCTTTTTTTGTCTTCTTCTTCTTCTTCTTCTTCTTCTTCTTCTTCTTCTTCTTCTTCTTCTTCTTCTTCTTCTTCTTCTTCTCCTTCTTCTTCTTCTTCTTCTTCTTCTTCTTCTTCTTCTTCTTCTTCTTCTTCTTCTTCTTCTTCTTCTTCTTCTTCTTCTTCTTCTTCTTCTTCTTCTTCTTCTATAAAAATAATCTGCCTCTTTCACTGCTATAGATTCGTGCAGATATAAATGTGTGTGCGGTAACATGGGGATCTCCAGGTTGACAGAGGTGTATATTTATAAGGTGCAAGTGAAAATGAAAACCAAAAGATTTTTCTTGATGATACACTTTATTTTTAATGATATGCTTTCGTAAATTAAAAGTTATGCTAAATTGTGTGCAAGGAATAGAAACTCGAAACTACACAAACTTTTTATTCTAGTGCGGCCATCTTGGCTGAATTTTGTTCTGATCCTACACAAAGCACATCGTGCGCAAAATGGATTTTTCTTGATTGTGAGAAACTTATATTATCTCAGGATCTACAACACCAATTTTTTTTTTTTTTTTTTCATTATTATTATTGCAAAAGAAAATATTGTTTCCTGTTTTATGGAAATACTAAATACTACCCGGTTATGATTAATCGTCATACTATTAAAAAAATGTTTACCACTTGTACCAATTTATTTGACACAGAGTGTATTGTTTGTTGCCAGTCTATTGAGCATGAATGATGAATGAATGGGAATAATGTGAAATAAAACTCTCGTCAAGGACTGATAAATCACTTTATTCTATCTGGTTGCAATTGATCTTCATACTTTAAAAAAAAATTGTTTTTAAATGTTTCCCACTTCTACCTCTTTATTTGATAAAGACTATAGTATATGTTGCCAGCATACCGATCATGGATGATTAAAAGGGAATAATGCCCAATAAAACACTCATCAAGGACTGATAAATCAGTGAGCCGTATGGTGTATATCATTAGTGTTTTACCTTGAAAACCTTGATTGCATTGTACTATATATCTCGCGGGGAAAAACACAAATTGATTTATCCTCTAAAATATTATCCTTAAATAGTATGCTAAGTAGGCCTCTGAATCTCAGTGTATTAATCCATTCGCGTGTACCGTTAAAGGGGCAGTTCATCCTGGAATTTTATTTGTTTTAAAAAAAATGCAGAAAAATGAAAGAAAAATATAAATTAAAGTTTGAAGAAAATCAATAAAAAAAAATAGCGAAGTTAAGAATATTTAAAGTTTTGATTCTGTGACGTCACGTGCGAGCAGCTCTCCCATGTGCTGTGTATGTAAATGCCATAAATGTTTAACTTTTCATGATTCTTGATAAAGGAATGGGTCAATTTGATAGAGGCATGTCTATTCACATAATGTTTGATGATGTATCGACCGCCCAGGTGAAATAATTAATTTTCTTTTGAAAAAAAAAAAAAAAACAGTTTATGGAATTTACACTACATAACACACAGGAGAACTGCTCGCATGTGACGTCACAAAATCAAAATTTTAAATATTCATAACTTCGTTATTTTTGGTCGATTTTCTCAAAACCTTCACTCCTATTTCACTTCTATTTTTTTTGCATTTTTTCAAAAACTAAATTGAACTCAGGGTAAACTTTCCCTTTAATAGGGCTTTAAACAAAAATGTAATTTGCTTAAAGCCCTATTAAAGGGAAATTTCACCCTGGGTTTAAATTAGTTTGTTCCTCACAAATATAACTTAAATGCTTATAACCTAACTTTGATATCATAGAAAATGTAAAGGAAAAGAAGCAGGTGTAGAAATGTATCTGTTGTCCCTCAAACGGTGTCGACTTTCCAGCGCTAACATAAATCTATCTTAAACTATGAAATTTGAACCTGGTAAAGTACACGGGAACATAAGAATATGATTATCGAAAATGAGTTTTATACGGGTTGTATCAATTGCTATTTCATAGTGATCGCAATTGATCGCAATACACGACCATGCAATCTAAAATCACTTTGCGTCTATTGCCAATTTCCCTCAAGTCTGTCAGTGGATGATATTATCATGTTCTGAGTTATGGTCAGAATTGCTTATGCACAACAAAAGTGCACGATATCAACATAACGGTACCTAAGCTAATTATATTGATATACTTGCATACGTGCATTTGACATTCACAAGTCTCATAAGCATGGAATTTGAATTTAACATTTACAATATAAAGCATGGATTTCTAGAATTAGCTTCGCTTTATTATCAGTCTTATTATTATATGAAAGAGAGCTATATTCACTCTGGGGAAAACAGAGTACTGTTATAAAAATAACGATCTAAGAAACCAGATGAACCCTCCCCCTCCTACCCCTTTTGGAGACAGATGGCTACCATTATGGCCATATACCATAGGCCTACACCGACCCCCCCCCCCTTCCTCGTCCCCTCTTTTAAATTGGGATTATTTTGATTTGCACTATTTTTAAAATTCCTGTCTACGCCCCTGCTATTAGTGACCTACATAACGGCCAATTAAATGTAAGTGCTATAACCATTCAATTATACTTTGATACGGGTATGAAGTCGTTAGAAGATGGTTTAAACAAGGTCAATGATAGTGGTGTGGTATAGCATATGATATTACCCTGCATGCTGTGTGGTATAAGGTATAATATTACCCTTGTTATAGTCCTTATTCCCCTGGTAATGACTGGGCTGATTGGTCAATGGAACCGACTAATAAGGTACCGCTAACATTAACCGCCTGTTTTATTAAGTCATACAATGTATTGAAAATGAATTGCTCCGATGTGCAGAATTAAACATTTAAAAAATACGTGTTTTTAATAAAATTATGCACTTTTTTGCGGTCATCACGCAGCGTTTTCGAAAGTGAAGACGAAATTGAAGGGCTAAACATACGAAAAACAAATAAGTCACTTTTCCACAAAAAAAAATTCTGGTGACTGTTGCACATTATAGCGTGGCATTTGTTTGCACTTTTAAAGGTAAAAACTATTTTTCGTAGTTGGTACATTCAACATGATATAATGTATGCCTTTGTTTGCTACCGTTAAATTTATTTCATTAGATATATTAGAATTTTTAAAAAGTAGAACGTGAATAATTATGTAAAGTCTGTTATGATCATTATTCATGAGTAAGACGACCACAAACATTACTCCTGTTGATCATCTATTGTAATTCTGATCATGAGACATACTATGTAGCAATAAGAAGGGATGGTTTCCTCGTAAATTACATCAATTGAGGCTAATGAATAGAGTAGGTAATTAAGAACGTTAGTAATAAAGCAGCTTAGCATCTTTCATTAAAGTGAGCAAGCGGAAACTCATCTTGTCCTGCTCCTTCAGTATACAACATACACTTGTTAAATAGTTCGCTTCGGAAATAAACCTACATCCAGATCGCACTCGGAAGTGATAGTTCCTCCCTCACCTCAACCGACGAAAATTATTTGTTAATACTATTGACATAACTGGTTAAAACACATTCCAAGGCCATGTCGAATAACTTGAATAATTATGTATTTTGGATATTTAAAGAAGATTATTCTTAAGTTTTTGACGTCAACTCAATTATTCTCAACAACTTCATTTTAATCAGGGTCGATATGAAACTAATAGCAGGAGTTGTTTTTGTTTTGTTCGTTTTTGTATATATTTAATACCTCATTTATATACTCTTAATTAGTGATAGGGAAATATTCTCTTTCTTCTTCTCCTTCTTACTCTCTTTCTCTATCTATATCTATCTATCTATCTATTTTCTCTCTATCCTCTCTCTATCTATCCCCTCTCTCTCTCTCTATCTCTCCCTATCAATCTATCTATCCTCTCTCTATCTATCCTCCCTCCCTCTCTCTCTCTCTCTCTCTCTCTCTCTCTCTCTCTCTTTCTTTCACTCTCTCTCTCTCGGGATAGATATGAACCGATATGAATATGATATGCTTATAATGTTAACCGATAGAGGTGTCACGGTGCAGATCAAGTGCTGTTCATTTGGGACCTAGGTCTTCCATGAATGGGTTCCTTTGAGATATAGCCGCTCTTTCTGAATGATCCAAACATCATTCATACAGGCGAAGACCTCTACTTAGTAAAGAGATCCAGTATCATTAAATGAGATTCAAATTGTAATTTGTTTAAATTAGCTTATTTTGTTTTGTTTATAAACATGTAGATCTTTCTAGAATCTCCTGAAGATTTCAAGTTTTACTGCCAAATATCTATGGTTTCTTATTAACATTTTAGAAACCATCACCTTAACGCTTTTCAAACGATATGCCATCCACCGCGGTACTTGAAATATGAGACGAGTACTTAGTTCTTCCTACTTGCAGTTAGTCCCTTAAAATCTTTTTGGTTGGTAATCCTTATTTTCACCAGCAAGCTTAGGACGCTATGTTGGTGCATAAATAAAAAATAAAAAAATGTTGTTTGTTTTGGAGTTTTTGGGGTCAGACTTCTTTTTAAACATTCTATGAATAATCTTGGCTGATTATTTCAATTTATGTAGTATTGTATTCTAATTTCACGATAGACCTAACTGATTGCTAGGGAATATATTTTTGTAATCTAGTAATATTAGATATTTAGCTAGATTAAATAAATCCTTATGAAGAATTTTTCGTCGACTATGAGAGTAAATTGCTATAAATGTTTACTTTGCCAACACACATTAATACAAAACATTATTTGGTTCCTAATACCACTGTAGATCCTTAATCAGATAATAATATCCACATGCACTATATTGGATTGCTTTTGGAGGATTACTCATACGTTGTCCTAATCCCTCATCCCTTATTCATAAAGCTAATCCTAATCCGGATAATATTTCTTCTTTATATCAGATGAGATTCTGAATTATTATTATATTGTTCCATACAAAATAATGTAATTTACTCCTACAATATCATTCTATAAATATTTGTTGAAATACACTTTACAATCGACTCGGCCATAATTATGACAGTGACACAAATTGTCATGCCATTTTATAAAAGCCGGTAAAATTATTTTAAAAAAGAAAGAAAAAAAAAAATTGTTAGAGTCATCCAATCATGTAACCATGTCCTATAAAGAAATATTTGAATAGAACACACGTTACAATAATTCATCTACATCCTGGGCATTTCCTTAAATCCACAAACACAGTCATGAGCCATTACTTGAAACTGCAAAGGCATGAAAGGGGAGGATATTTTCAGGAAAATAAAGCTTTTTGATGTACATTAACTTATCATAATTATTTTACTTAAATATTCGGATGGTACATTATATCTAAAATGAAATGGTATGATTACCGATAGAGGTTACTCAATACGATGTAACGGCAAACTTAAAAAATGAGATAAAAATTTTGCAGTCATAGTCACTGTTCTTTTGTAGAATTTGAGAATTTCATAAGAAATCAGTGTGATATTATTGGATCATACCAAACTATCCCCTAGTGCAAGGAACCTTGTATATTCTGTCAGCGTCCATTCATATTATACTTTATTGTTTACATATCAATTAGGTCCTATAGCAAACTCAAATTCCTAATTGATTACGATGTAACTTCATTCATCCTACAGTATTAGTAGACAAGGTATTGAGCGGATCCCAAACAGGCATGACAGGGGTGCATTGTTACGTCACAATAGCCCTCAAGTGGGTCTCGATGAGGGGTGTAATACGGGTATGACAGGCCTGACAATTATCGATTCTTTGATGAGAGGGGTGTATAAGAGGGATGGTAGAGGGGTGGAAGAGGGGTGGAGGGGGTTCAGCAGGTGGTTTACGCGGGTCAAATAGTCCCAACTTCAAATACTTTAAGATCGTGTTCATTTTGAAACAAAAACATGTACTTTTTAAGTTTCCCGAACTTCGAATAAGTTTATTGGGTTCTTTTGAAAACAATAAGACTCTTTGTAAATATACAAAGCTTGTCTAAGTCCACGACCATTGCAACCTCACTGATGGAAAACATTTATAGGTCATCCTCTTTCGTTTGTAAAACTTCATCAAGTCACTCCATATTTTTATTCTTCTGCTTTTTGTGCTCTTATTGTTTTCTAGTTAGGACGTGCTTTGACATTTGAAATTACAAGAATGCATTCCTGGGGTCCCACTTGAGACAAACATTACGTGATCCGACATTGCAAAACAACCAACTAAATAACATATATGGCATATGAAGACAACCCTCCAAATGACGAAGAGTTGACTGTCATGTGTTAGTTATAAACATTCTAGAACATTATTCGTATGTTTTTCTAACATTGGGAAGCAGCAATCAATCCAAAAGAATCATGGAAATTTTTCTGTAATATTTTATGCGTATATTCATCTGTTCCATTACCTGTTCAACCACCGAGTCGAATGCTTTTTTTTTTAGGGGGGGGGGGTGGGTGGGGATGGTTAACTTTATAAATATGAAAGTTCACTTGAGTTTAAACTGTAACATCAAAAGTCATATCGCATAACTCTATTTGCCCTCATAACTCGTATAAGTACACGTAGTTATTCCTCCGTACATGTTCCCCCATGAATCTTATTTTACTGGGCTATACACATTACAATGCATTGCACCAATGCAAATCTCCAATGAAGTTCAAATAAATATCTAAGCTCCAATAGAATCCCCAGTGAATCAAATTAATACGCCTTGATAGATGTACGAGCAGGGGCATAATCTAAAGGGTTTTATTTCGTTCACTCCATTTAACCCACTCCCCATCAACCAGTATTCTAGGTGCACTTCTGATTTTAAGGAAAGTGAGAACTAGGGTTAACTTCTTTAGTAATCATTTGAAGAAAAGGTATTCATTACGAACGGTTAGCGTGTAGTATAGGTTTTCCCGGTCAATTTTAAACTCTTTGCAATCAAATTCGTTTGTGTTCATTCAATTTAAACGATACCCCACGGAGCAAAGCTATCGGTCAATTGAATTAACGTTTAGACTTTAATAACGTTCACATTTCTGATGAAAGTGCTTGTCAGAAATGTCAAATTGATCGGAGATAGTTTAAACTTGACCAGGAAAAGAGTAGTAGTGGTAGTAATATTTGTAGTTAAAGTGGTAGTAGTAGAATTGGTAATAATAAAAGTAGTAGTAGTAGTAGTAGTAGTAGTAGTAGTAGTAGTAGTAGTAGTAGTAGTAGCAGTAGTAGTAGTAGTAGTAGTAGTAGTAGTAGTAGTAGTAGTAGTAGTAGTAGTAGTAGCAGTAGTAGTAGTAGGAGCAGTAGTAGTAGGAGCAGTATTATTCTCGTGCTCTATTCTCTTCTTTATACTTAACAAATTATTTGTATTCCGTTTATGCCCCTTTATTTTTGAATAATGCTCAATAACATGATGTAGCCTACCAACGACAATAGTCGCGTCCTAGAATGTATGAGCATTTAGAAGATGGAGGGAAAACACAGGGGAAGAGGAAGAAAGATGAAAAATAATATACGTGTAATGTACATCATTTATCAATTTTCCGTCCATGTTCAATTATATTCAAGCAATATCGTCTGATAATCTTAAAATGTCCTGGAATCGTTCGCATCGCATATCCAATGAATAAAAGCAATTTATATTTACGGGTATGAAATATGCATTAAACGAATACCGTCAAGAAGCAATCAGCTTAATATGTGTGTGTTCCTGCGTCTTCAAGAAGGAGATGTACCCCTCTCTAAAGAATATCATAAATAGTTCAATACCAATTTGAATCTTAAAGCGAGAGTGAACTGACCAAACTTCTCATTGACTGTGTGTTATGAATAGCTTATCTTAAAATATACCTATAAAAAAAAGTATAAACTAGCCAATAATTTTATTTGCATAAAGTACTCAGTTTGCTACTTGGTGAATTAGTGTGTTATAATTCAAGTGGGTCTATATTACAAGACTCTACTGCTCAGAATGTTGCATTATGGGTTAGGAATCGGGGCAGATTTTAGTAGTCGAGGACTAAAGATGGTGCCTTACAAGAATGCTAGTTCTTATTGGCTTTAAAGCAAATGTTGTGATTGGTATAGTCCTATTAAAACCCCTTTTTTTCAAGAGAAAAATCTTATACTGATTTTGGATTGTTTTCCACGCAATCGCTATGTTTTATTTACAAGGCAAACTCATTTTTTTTTTAATCTGAAAATTAACTGGTATTCACCTGCATTTGTATCAAAATCTGCACTGCCGTGAATACTCCATATTCCGACGTTTTAATCGCTGAATATCTGAATATATTTTATAATATATTTATATATTTTTTATTTTTTTAAAATATATATTTCAATTTTTTTTATATTATATCAAATAAATGTCAAAATGTATCTCTTCCTCTTACAAATAAGCCAATCATACACCCCGTCATCATCCTGTATCATTCATATAAAACTATACTTTCAAACTGATAAGCAAACATGAAAACAGAATCAACTTTTTAAAAAACAGGGTGCAAATCTTTTGTATGCGACCCGTTAAATATTCATATATTCCTATTTTACCCTAAGCTAAATTTGACCTCCTCCTTTCATTTTCACCCCTGACTGGACTAAGTATAGATTTATTCCTCCTTCCCGAACCACTTACTCCAACCGATCAATAATTTGCAGTAGCAGATCCAGGCGGGGGCGCCCCCCCCCCCCATAATTTGAAAATCACTCATTGACTGTACATGTTAAAATCCGAAAATTTCTGCGGCACCTCACCCCCCCCCCCCCCCCCCCCCCCTCCATCCTGAAATCCTGGATCCGCCACTAAATTACACGTATTTTACTCTTTAGATTATGATAAAAAGATGAACTTTCAACAAGTCATTTCATTACGTCAGAATGTACAAATGGCAGTTGACCTGCACCTAAACAAAAAATACAAAGAAATCCAGTCCTGAAGAAATATGTATTTTTACACCAAAGTGATGTCAGCAGAGTCGCCATAAACTGTGTTTATTTAAAAAAAAAAAAGATTTTCAGTTCATTTACCCCATGATTTTATGGGATAGAAGGGAAAAGAAGAGTTTCTGTAGCGTAGCTTAAATATTTAGTTAAAACAGAACAAATGTGTTAGTTCTGATGTATGTTTTGTACCTATCACGTATTAATATTTGTTGGAAAGAAATAAACCACAATTTTCATAATTTTACACAAATAAGATATGGTAACTCTGCTGAGAGCATTTTGCTGTGAAAATACAGATATTGTTTTTACATTGTATGATCAAACGCTGTATAATGACGTCATAATTTCCCCAGGACAAGAATTTGGCATAAATTAAAAATTTGATCGAGTGAGAAGCAGAAATACATTAAAATCTCAACTGGGATAAGAAAACTTCTTGCTCTAAAAATATGATTATAGCAGGTTAATTATTACAACAGTATAGCACCTTACGATTGGCACTTCATACAAGTTGAAGTACAGCTCCTCGCTTTTCGTTAATATATAACACGTCTTCATGTTACCCAATAAAGTTCTAAGAAGACGGCTATGATATCATGACAAACATTCGAAAGGTAAAATCACTCTAAGAAAAAAAAGGAGTGACAATTTTTCAAAAAGGCGAGACAAATCGTATCACTCCTCGGCCCTTTTCCACCAATTTCACCATTTGTGTTTTTCCGGGTGTTGTATTGTTATTTCTAGCCAGAACCTGCCATTTTAATGATGCTTGATACACTGAATATAAATCCTGTAAAGCATTAAGGAAGACATATTAGAAATGTCATATAGGGTACATGCAGGTAATATGGGCCAGCAGGTATTATGGGCCACCTGAAGCAAATCATGTCGTGACCGTCGACCGATGACCGGTGACCGGTGTGAGCACCATAATGCTGTTCATATGAACTGTATACGAAAATATATCGTCGTGAGAGCATCTGATGCCGAAATTTCTTTGAGAAAATTGCTGAAAACCAACAAGGTAGGTAAAACTTACGGCATTTTTTTAACCCTGATGTAAAATTTTATATTTCACAGAATGTGATGGTGAAAGAGTGTTTGAGGGGGTAACCTCAATTGTTTTGTATATTTAGTAAGCTTATAATTTCATTTTGATCATACTAGAGTGTACAGGTCTATTTGTTTTAGTGAAAGGGTGCAATGTTGCGTTAAATGCTAGCCTGACATAGCAACATTAGTGCAGGTAATATGGGACATCCAAAATGGCGGAAATGATTCTGGTACTTAGTATTGGGATGAGGCATCAATCTCTTTGCTACGATTTTTTGGGGGTATATTCACAGTATATAATTAATATAAATAACTTATAGTAGGCCTATATTGACTTGTATAATGAAAATAATATTTAAATAATATTAAAAAAAGAAATAATATACAAAATACATAACATTAAAATATATAGTCAAAGGATTTACTGAAGGGTCTTATAATTTCGAATTATATCTTAAAGTTAATGATTTTCAACATTTTAAGCAAATTCCAGACATGGTAGAGTCATTGTAGTTTTTAAAACATACATTAAATACATGTGCCCATATTACCTGCATATGCAGGTAATATGGGCACTTTGGTAATGACGTCAACATTTGAATATTGCAGACACGGGGGTTGGTGATAATTGGTTTTCTTCACAATAAAAGTTAGAGCAGTAGTTATTGATTCATATAAACAAAGATTAGACTGTGTGTCATTTCGTAATTTTATGCAAATTACGCAAATGAGCTTAGGGTGCCCATATTACCTGCATGTATCCTAGTATTCGGCGGACTGTAATACTGCGTGTGTTAGAGTATGTGGTATTATCTATGTTAAATAAGCAGAGGATATTATCGAGGCCTATCCTCTATGCATGAAAGTACGGCTGTATTGTTTATCCATCTTTCTTTGTCTCTTGTTTTCTTTCTGATAATTAGAGTCTGAAACGAGGCTTAAAATATATATTACAGATTGGTTTATAATGAGGTCACGTTGGCCTTGAGGAAACGACAATTTAATTGGTGTAGAAGAATATTTATTAGAGCATATTATATTACGAGAAGTTTGTTTAATCCGTACAATGATTATGTTGAAGCTGAATACGATAAGTAATACGGTACAAGAGTGTCATTAGTGATGGTCGTCCTAATTTAAAAAAAAATACTATTGTTCATGTTTTTCAAAATATTTCACATCACGCTTTTACTTTGTCATGGTAAAGTGCTTTACAATACCAGTAAAATACATTGTATGTATTGTATACATTAAATTATTTTAGTTGAATAGATAAGCTTTGTAATGTTCATCTACGACATGACAGCAAAATATGTTCCTAACCATAAGTGTGTTTCATGAATGTGCAACAGATTACATAATGAATCAATTCCTTTGATAATTTAATTCAAACGTCAGCATAGTTGGTAGACAAAGTAAAAAAAAAATACGATCATCAAGTCTCATAAATTAGTCATTTGTCATTTATAAGGGTGTTAAAAGAAAATTCAATTACAATCATGACAACTTAGACGATAATTTGATTCTCAAAATCTGCATCATTATTATACACAAAAAATATTATCACCCTCAGTATACATGGTATAACACAAGTGTCGGAACCTGCATGACTTTACCAGTATAGAAAATGTAGGTAAATTTATTAACACCTATTGTTTAGATTAATACAACACTATTACCCATGGGAGTGTGCTATATTACAAACTGACAGGATATATATAATTTGGATGTCAGGCGACTTTAAGATCCATTGATTTATCAATAATCGATGCTTTGTTTTATTGTTGGAATGCTGAACGGCTTTAATGGTCTGATGACCTGCGACTAAATGAAAGAAGAAAGGCGGAAAGAATCGTTCAACCAATTAAGGTATTGTAATGATCAATATAAAGAGATATAGCCTTATGTCACCTCGCTAATACAAAATCAATTGGAAACCACTTTAAATCAGCAATAGTTTTATTATTGTTCTAAGTCTATACAGGGTGACCCAGAAAAAAGGAAACCCAAGTTTGATCATCAATAATTTAAAAAAATATTACCATGGTGATTATAAAATTTATATCACTGGAAAGTGCAACTCATTACCATTTTAATGATACCTCGCTCACCTCACCAATGTCACGCATCACTAAACCCCATTGTTTTGAAAAAAGTCTTGTAAAATTGTGCATGGTTCACTTTCATGCACCCTGGGATGGTTTGTGTGAATGTGCCTGGAAAGGAAACCCAACTTTGATCATTAATAACTTCAAGAATATTTCAGTGGTGATTAAGAGTTTAATATCACTGGAAATTACAACTCATTACCATTCTAATGATACCTCTTTCAGCTCACCAATATCATGCATCACTGAACCCCATTGTTTTGAAAATTGTCTCGCAAAATTGTGATAGGTTCTCTTTCATGCTCCTTGAGATGAGTTGCTTCAAAGATTCCTAACAAATCTAAGTAAAGCATTCCAGTGACTTAAAATAAATGAGTTTGATGAATGGGTTGGAAATTTTTACTTATTTAGTCCTTTAATCTTACCATCCACGTAATTTCAACATGTTAGTGGTCACGACAACCCAGAGAACCTTCAGTTCCCCATGGATAATGTAAGAAGCATGACAGTGCATCAATCACAATCTTGCAAGATATTTTCAGAACAATGGGGTTCAGTGATGCGTGACATTGGTGAGCTGAAAAAGATATCAATACAATGATAATGAGTTGCACTTTCCAGTGATATAAACGTCATAATCACTACTGTCATGTTTTTAAAATGATTGATGATGAAAGTTGGATTCCTTTTTAGGCACATTGCCGCAACCCATCTCAATGAGCGTGAAAGTGAACCATTCACAATTTTGCAAGACATTTTCAAAACAATGAGGTTCAGTGATGCGTGACATTGGTGAGCTGAACGGGGTATCATTAAAATGGTAATGAGTTGCACTTTCCAGTGATATAATTTTATAATCACCATGGTAATATTTTTTAAATTATTGATGATCAAACTTGGGTTTCCTTTTTTCTGGGTCACCCTGTATGTATTTACGAGATCTGCACTACATCGTTTCTATCTTCTCTTGGTTTGTGTGTGCATTTTCCCCCATCCACCTATCCACATAAGTATAAGTGTACATTAAAAACAAATAATATTGACCAATTCTTTCAAATGAAATTATTTCCTTATCTAAGCTATAACTTGTAGTTGGTAACGACAATTATCTTGCTCGAGAGTTCTATGGTAATGTCTTGAAGAAGAAAAAACAGAAATTGAGTGTCCTTTATTAGTATTCCTGCAACTTACTTGATTTGCTTTAGTGCAGGCTACATACAGTAAATAAAGATCTCGAGATTGAAAACTACCACCGACTTTATAAGCCTGAAAATTACCAAGAGAAAATTCGTTTATATTGGAAGTATTATACTCGTATCCTTACCACGTATACACTACAATTCAAAATGGAATCATAAAACTGTCTCAATAATAAGATGATCCAATTTTTTTGCTAATTCTCCATCAAGCCCTCTCTGGCAATATAAAAGATATTTTTGCCTCCAGCAATAAGATTGCATGCAATTTGAAAGATGTATAATGGAATGAATATACAAAATCTTTCTGATTGCAAATGTGAAAACTGCATATTTCATCACAGTCCGATATCATATAGTCAGACAGTCATATATTGCTAAAAAGCATGTTTCTCCTTTGGGAAAACGGCATCATCTTTATCAACGGCATAATTATGCGATGTCATGGCGCTTTGTAAAATGGACAATACTTCCTTTCAAAATATTCCGCCTCGGGCTTTTTAAATTCGACCGGTCTCTCACATAATTTACATCAAATCATTCTCTCTTTTGGTATTATTGTGCATTATTTATGACTTAAGAAAATTCTATTCGAGTGACTTTATAAATGTAAGTAGATACTTAGCAGGGGCCGCGGAACTTTTGTCAGCCAACATGTACAAAAATGCAAAAATGACCATACATTTGTGATTTTTAGCCTGTTCAGCCCCCCCCCCTCCCCCCCCCCCCCCCCCCCCCCACTTCCGGCTCAAGCCCCTCCACTTCAAAAACGCTCCGCGGCCCCTGCTTAGTTCTAACAATACCTCTAAATCTGTCAGATTCATACTTTCATAATTTCTTTTTGATCGTTCTCTTACGCACATTACCATCTTTAAGAAAAATAAAATACATTAAATGTGTCTTTCAAGTGCCAAAAAAATATCTTTAAAAAAAAGTGTTATAAAACACTGAAAGAGAAAAGATTGATATCTGTTAGATGTACAATTCTACAAAGAGAACTTATCCTCTAACTACGTAATGATAGTTTGTTCTCTTGGCCAATATCTATTTACAGATAGTAATCAAATAAATATACTTGTTTTTGGTTTTATTCATTATCATTTTCCTTTAATAGTGTCCATGCATTTATATTTTTCTTCATCTTTGTTTTTTTCAGTGACATACACACACACCCTCGCAATGGTTCACTTAATGTAAACTCATAATGTACCATGAGAAATGAGAGCTTCATCAAAATGCTTCAAAATGGTTATATGATGTTAATATCAAGTGAATTCAAATGGATTTACTTACCAATTTGGACCGAATCCGTCGCACCCTCACAGCACTCAAAGATCCCAACGATAATTAACAACCCTAGCCCGGGCATCCACCCCCGCAGTTTTCCGAAGCTTCGCATATCCATTACGTATGAATCCGACAAATGCTAACTCAAACAGACAACCAATATAATTTCAACAGCTCTTCTTTTAAATTCAGCAAGGATGATTGAAAATGAAGCTTGTTTGGAATAGAAATCCCTTTGGAATAATAATCACACTATGATTAGGAAGAGCTGATTAACTCCGTGTTAAACGTTTCCCAGTATGGTTGCAAATAATGTTAAGTAAGATGCAAGTAAGATTCAAGCAACTCGATGTGTTCGTGGCGGCGCTCGATGCGAAGATGCGATAAATATTTCTTCCTACTTCTTCTGGTACTTTCGAAATGAGCGATTATTCGAATTCTGCTGCAAAATCGTCTAAAGCTGAATTCAATTCCCAACTATCAAGAAAGAGTGAGATATAGCTAAATATGTTTTATTCTGTGTTTAAGATTTTAAATCCAGTAGTCTTAAGTATCCTAATACGATTAATCCAAAAGCAGATTATGGAAAGAGGTCTGTAATTGTTTGCAGATTATTTCCAAGGTTTTTCCTCTGTGAAAGCACGGCCCGTTAACCAAATCAGAACTGATTAACAATTTACAAAGCGTGATAAAAGCCTTCGTCCGACTTTAAATTTCATGAGAAGAAATAGCCGGGAAAGATTCGAAAGAATCAACGATGTCCGCTGTTTAAATGAAGTCGAATCCGGCTTTGAGGCCGATAGCTACATCCAAAGTAATGTGATGTGTTATGGGTGTGTGTTATCGTGTATGCTTTCTATGGTTGTGCAAAGAGAGTGAGAAATAGATATAACGCTGTGACGCAACTATGGCGCTTTTGGGGTTCACATTTTCGCACGCTTCTCCGCCTATGCAAGTATAACAACCGCTGAGAGATGCCAATAAGTTAAATGCGGCTGTAAAATACGTCACTTTCTGATTACTTAGGAGGTATTATGTATGATTTAAAATAGGATGGGGCGCTTAAGGGGGTGAATGTTTATGAGGTGTATAGAGGGTGTTTAAGTAGAGAGTGGGTGGGGTGAGTTGGTAAAGTGATTAAAATGACCAATGATTCTCTCGACACCAACTGGTGTTTAGTTGTGACATGATGAACACTCTCTTGTCATGTATAGATTGACCGCAGGAATGAATGAGATGTCAGCACGGCTATCTAATATCATGAAGCTGTTGCAAAAATATGCCTCTATATTGTAGAACGAATCATGGAAATAATTTTGATTTCAATTCAATTTCATTTTTCATTTCCACAGAAATGATAACAATATTTTTTATTAGAACAAAAAAGAAGTGTGCAAAATAACACTTGTATGATATCTTTTACAAAATTATGATTTAACTGCATCTTTTTTGCTCTTATAAAAAATATTGTTTTCATTTCTGTGGAAATAAAAAATTAAACTGAATTGAAATTAAAATTAGTATTATGGAATATAATGTTATTACCATACACGATTTGTGTTTTAATTTTAGTCAAATATTTTATATTTAAAAAAAATTTACAGGCGCGTATCCAGGATTTGGCACCCCGGGGGGCCCTGATGTGATTTTGATTTTGGCGCCCCCCCCCCCAGTGGTGGCTCCAGGAAGGTACATTATATTCTTTTCCCCGTTACACCGGGCGAGCCAAAAGGTACACTCAAATTTTTTTTCATGTCACGCTGGCCGAGCGATAAGCGGGGGGGGGGGGGGGGGGGGAGTGTAGGTGTTGCAGGTGTTTAATTTTTTTTCGGTCTTCAACCAACAAAAAGGTCATGTATCAGCTGTTTCAGGCATGGAGAAACAAGTTTGATTGTTCAGACCCTGATGTCGACTTCACTTGAACCTTATTTTTCTTTCGATACACATGTGACAACAGTTACAAGAGTAACACCCTATTTTTGCAGTGCATACAATTTATAAGGAGATGCAGAGGGGCAAATAAGTTTTGTATACCTCAAGCCCAACATCAAGGTAAATCAAGGTAAAAAATCAGACTCAAATCATGTATATATATATATATATATTTTTTTTTAAGCATTTTCCTCGATTTGGCGCCCCCTAAGGTTTATTTGGCGCCCCTTTGAGGTCATTTGGCGCCCTTTCGGACGCCCACCCGGGGGGCCCGGGCCCGTAAAGCCCACCCCCAGAATACGTGCATGATTTACACAATGTTTCTTTATACATTGAAGCCAAAAGACCAATAATTGTATTCATATGTCATGTACTTGTATTGATTTAAGAAAAAAAAACAACTTTCGAGTAATATTCTATTAATATTAATGTTAAACATTTAAGTGATTAACATTGATTGTCTTTTGTTTTAATGGTTTCAATTCCCGGTCGTTTTCATTTCTATGGATTATTTTAAACATTATTTACTCAAGGCTTTATACTTCAAAGCACATTAGTATTGATTTTAATGTGCTATTTCAAAGTGCTTTCCGTAAAAGCATCATTATGTATTGATCATTTTTATGTGAACGTTTTATGGATGCAAACGATGACATTTCAGAGTCAGACTCATGACTTCAGTTTGGTTAAAATCAGAACAGACACGCCGCCAAATCTAGTGTGTATATAGGTTCCCATTTTTGTATTTTAGGCTCTAGGCCTATTCAGGTTAGAGTTTTTTTTCACAAATGATTAAAATTAGTTATTAATGTCAATGAAATATAACTTTTCAATATAAACTAACTTTAAAGAGTGAAAGCTAATTGAGATCCAAACGCTTTGTTAAGCAAACGAGAATAATACTACAATTACCAACGCTTAAAAAAAAATTGTGATCTGAATTATACAGCGTGTCACATTTTTTAGGCCTGAGTGTCTCCCCTCTTTAAAGTGTTTCTAATCAGGGAGCAAACTATTATTATTTAACGTTAACATAATATCAATCCTTAATCCAATGAAACTCTGAAAAAATTATGTCCTGATATTCTTTTTTAAAATCACATAAGAAAATTAAAGAACCGACCAACGTTGTTTTTTTTAATGTATTTAATGTTCGGGATATACTTGTTCGTTTTAGAAGACCTTTCGAGGACATTGTTATACCACTTTGAAGTGGTAAGTGGTGTATGAGTAAGCGTGGAATAGTTAAAAATATACCCCAGCTTGCATCCATCATATAGCAGGAATATTAAGAGCAATATCTGCGGTCAGTCAGTTCATCTTAGACAAACAGAACTGGCTGATGACTTAGGAATGACTGCAATGTTCAAATGCATTTTGACGACGTTATGATAACAACCGCCACCCAAAGAATGATAAAAAGATAATGCCTCTGTCAGACGTGGCAGGAACAGAAAACGTATGTATACGAAACAAATGGTACTTTTGTTGGTAAGTTGCCAATTGGTCTAAACCCGCTTCAACTTATGCCCGTTTGGTCTCTTTGTACACGGTTTTATTCCATTTCGTCTACAGCCAATTCGTCTCACTGTTTTTTGGTCTATATAATTCCCGCTTCGCTAATTTACCATGTTGCCGAATTCCCATTTCGTCTAATGTACATTTCGTCTAATCTTGCCTTGATTTTATACTGATTGGTCACTTCCTGTAACAGACTGGTAATAAATCACATATTCATTTGGGAATTAAACCAAAATACATTAAGACAATTTGGCTAGTAGACGAATTGGCAATTAGACCAAGTAATCATTAGACCAAGTGAGAATTAGACCAAGTATGTATTAGACCAAGGAAATCTTAGACCAAATTATAAATAGACCAAATTGGTGTTAGACAACCATGATATAGACCATGCGCTGAACCCATTTGTTTATTTTGTAATGTTCTTGTCACACTGCGGTAGACGTTTAATAGCAGGTATTGTCCGTCAAAGCAACCAGAAAATTTGTGCATGGCCAAGAAGGTTTCTTGCCAGAAACGGATAGGGAAATCCATTCTTTGTCCGACGGTTGTGCGTTAATGAAAGTTTGTCATGCGTAGTATGTGCGGTCTGATCGGTAGACGTCCTGAATTCCTCCTGTGTATATGCGGTGTATATGCGACAGCTCCTAACGGATGTCAACGTGTGGGAAACGGCCAAATGCAGTTTATAAACGGTACAGAACGCACCACCGTCGGGCACGGACCGGATCTCGCTATCAGTTTTACATCCGTTAACATCATCCGGTAATGTCTGACAGCGGAATAAAGAGTGAGGGTGCAAGTGATGATGGATAGGAAGGAAGATATAACATGTATACAAGATTATGCGATTGTTATGTAACTCATGTCCTCCTGCTAATTAGATTTATAATAGTGAACATGTGCTTATGAAAGCTTTATGTGTATGATTTGTGATGACCGTCAGCATCTGTTCACATGCATCTCTTCTGGAATTCCCTTTCTTTCTCTTTACGTCTCCATGTTCGTTCCCACCCCCCCTTCATTTGGGGGTCATCAGCTTACTATTTTAACGCCCCCCCCCTCTCTCTCTCTCTCTCTCTCTCTCTCTCTCTCTCTCTCTCTCTGAGATTTGACAATATTTCACTTTGGTGTGTGAACCTTCCTATTAGTGGAACCAAAGAAGAAAGACAAAAATAACTTTTTACATTGAACATTATATTGAACATTGCCTGGGTCAAGTTGAGTGCAAATTAATGATAACAAATAATCGATCCCAACTATTTCTTTCTCTATTTTTATTTTGTTTCCCCCTCTCTTCGATCATACAATCTCGTATTATGATTTATCATTTTCATCTTCAAATAAAAAAGACTATTATTATGACAACGATGATGTATTTTCCCTTATTTATAAAATAAATTTATTAAAATACATGGAACATAATATCATACAACTATCTGTATCAAACATTGAATGTTAAAACATTAAATGTATGATTTCTGAAAATGTTTAGAAACTCAGGCAAAACAGATGATGAACTAGATCTTGTCCCTTTCTCTGAAATTGATGAGGATACAAGCGATCTTTAAAAGCCGTTTCAGATCAAATGCTTCTAATTTTCTTCCATCCATCAATCGGGACTAGCCATGTGTATCCACCCATATACATACATATTGCCCATCTGAGGAGTCGATAAATCTTACTATACACCGGTAATTAAGATTCGGTTCGAGTTCATTGTCAAAGAAAGAATACACAAACGTCATATTTGAATGTGTATTTGAGGTACACAGTGATATTAATGTTTTAAGTCAACAATAATCAAGAGAGTTATAAGATTTGCTCATTTTTATACGCCATTTGAATCGTGTTTAACATTATACAAGTCGTGTTTTTTCAGTAATTTATGATGGTTTGTACCTTTTTTTCTCTATCTCTCACACACACACACACGCTTTCAAATATTAACCCCTTCCCACCGCTCTCTCTCTCTCTCTTTCTCCTTCTCCGTCTCTTTTCTTCTTTCCTCTCTGTCCCCATTGCTTACAATATCTACAAAATGATGAAACCAAAGTACATTACACACTATCGTAAAATCTCCCCGTATTTTTTTTCCTCTGCTCCTCCTCCTCCTTCTTATTCTTCTCTGAAGCATTATACAAGTCAATCCCAGAATTTACAATGTTTCCATAACAGACAAATAAAGACGGTATGAAATACGATAAAAACATTATCACGGTTTACAGAGAAGATTTGAATGTTTGTCATTAAAAGGCAATTAATTACTGCGCCTCGTGAAACTGGTCCCTTACCAATGATTACAGATTATTGCTAATGATAATGACAGAGTGAATCTCGATAGAACGAGGAAATTAATTACAACATCTTTCACAGAAGATATATTATTTTGCAATTAATTTTGCAATTAATTAAATGATGACAGACAAGGACATTATATTCCAAATATGGACTTGTAATGAGGTTAAAAAATTAGATTTTGGAAAACACAACAAAGTAACTGCCCAGAAATGAGTTTTAAAAAAATATTCAGTACACATAAAACCTACAGGTTTATACAATGTTTATGTGGATGTGCTCACCAGTATGTAAGCTAATTTAATTAACATGAATGTAATATTTGCCGACATGATTGTCTTTGGAATAGAGAAAACAGGTGCATATCTTGAAAATTGATGTGACTTTTACCCAAAAAGGAAAAGGGAAGAAAGTGCATCAACAGCGGTACTAGAAAGAAGCACGCCCCGCCCCTCTTGAAAATATATGACCAAAGGGTTCTTTAAGCATTTTCGCCTGACCTATTTTTAATTAGGGGTAGTTTTCAATTCTTTGAGGACAAAACCTGAAATAGGGTCCCGAATATGGTCCAAAAATCTGTGAAAAGGGGGTGATTTTGCTGGCTTTCCCTCCAAAGTGGAGGTAATTTTGATGCAGCTTCCCCTCAAAAAGCCTGTAATGGGGGCTAATTTTGACACGGCTTCCCCTCCAAATAGGGGGCATCTCTAAGAATCCGGAACGAGCATACTTGTAAGGTTGACCCCCTGAGGGGGGGGGGGGCTTTTATATTACAGGGCACAAGTCAATCATGTCGTATGATCCATTTTGGCGGGTGTTTCAGTGATTAACAATCTATCTTTATCAAATTAAGTGTGGCGTCGGAAAGGGTTCATATTCACTTGGTCTAACAACAGTTGGTCTATAATTCTCTGTTTGTCTATTACACATGGGCTAAACCCATTTGATCTACTAACAAGTTGGTCTAATTTGCAATTGGTCTAATATATATTCTATTTCCCGTTTGGTCTAATGATCAATTCATCAAATTGCCAATTCGTCTAATAGCCAAATAGTCTAATTGCATTTTGGTCTAATGCCAAAATGAATATTTGGTCTATTACCAGTTTGTTACTTGAAGTGACCAAGTGGTGAAAGACCAAGTGGCCTATAAACGAAGTGGGCATTAGACGAAATGGGATTTAGAACTGGTAAATAGGCGAAGTGAAATTTAGACCTAAAGATAATTAGACCAACTGGTTGTAGACGAAATGGAATCAGATCATGTGGGATAAGGCTAAACGGTCATTAGAAGAAGTGGGTGTAGACCAATTGGTAATCTAACCATCCATTTTGGCGGGTGTTTCAACGATTAACCATCTATAGCCTTATCAATCAAATTAAGTATGGCGTCTAAAAGCATAACGGTGCTGATTATTAGTCAAGGGTAGACTAACACTTTGTTTTATCTCGAGAATTTAAATGAACGGAAGGAAATGAAATAGTTTGATAGAGAGAAACATGAAATGAATTAGGATACGGAACGGAACTTGACGTCATAGAATATATTTAATTGTCTGTTGAGATCGAAAGGGACATTTATAGTTTTCACAGTCCCATTGTATATTCCTCTTTTAATGTACAGTTTTCTTTTTCACAAATTTATGTATTTTATATCTTTTAAGATTTGTTTTGTTAGTAATTTACAATTTTTGTTTTGTTCTGTTTTTGTATTTTTAATCTATATTTCACCTTACTTTCATCGTTTTAGAAATTTATTGTTGTGGTGTGGTTTTTTGAAATCAATTTCTGACAAACCGCTTTTAAAGACCAATTTCAATCTAATTGTTACATAATTTAACTTTGGTATAAGATTCATGCGTTTCAAGCTGAATATGCTACTCTGTATAAATAATTAAAATAAAATAATAAATAAATAAAATATATCTCGGTTTCGTCAGTGTTTGTATTCTAGTTTTCAACGCAGGGAATGACATCTGACTTTTCCTACAAACATTAAATCTTCAAAAGTAATTTTAGCCCACCCCATCCTCCCTCTCTAACTTTGGGGCCTTTTATTTATGTATTGATGGAAATTCCTGTCTTCCCACAAATGTATTTTAGAATCTCAGAAAATTATATAAAGTCACAATGAAAATCAATCAAATTTTGTGCCAAACACATCCTATACTCTACTATAAGAATAAAGCTCAAAATAAAATTATGCTGTGATATAAAATATTCCCCTTTTGTGGTAGGAGTGTACTACGTATAAAAGTCAAACTTCTCTCTCTCTCTCTCTCTCTCTCTCTCTCTCTCTCTCTCTCTCTCTCTCTCTCTCTCAACGTGAAACTTCTGCTCCAAATGTGTTCCATAATTAATAAGCCCTGATCGTGTTACATATTATGCTAGTCACATGATGGAACCATATCATATCGCCTTTAATAATTATCTTTTATTTTATTTTATGAATGGAATTCCATCTTAACCCTAACTTACCTGGGCTATTTTGCGAGCTCAAAGTATTGGGGGGGGGGGGCATTATGCCCCCCCCCCCTAAGACCAAAATTTGCATGAAGGTAGAGAATGACATAATCTATGCGGATATATAAGTAAATTACATGAAATTCATATATTTTATTTTATATGAATTAATTATGCTAATTTATTCATGAAATCATACTTTTTGCTCTAATTCACTAAATAAAGCTCCTAGAAAGCTAATTTTTTGTGAAAATATTCTTTATATCATCTTCCTAAGAATTGTACAAGAAAAAAATTCCTGTACAAAAATAGATTTCTTATGTATTTTATTGTTTTTTCAATTTCTTATGTATTTCTTTGTTTTTTAACGTTTTTATTTTTATTGTTTTTTCGACACAATTCGTCCGTGACATTATTTCGGCCATAAATAGCAACATAATTAAATGACTCTTGTCAATGAAATTAGAAATAATCACTCATTTATGAATTCTAGCTGAAAACACATTTTGTATTGACTTTGTACATGAAATCACGTTTTTGAGCCATTTTTGGTCTGACGAAAATTTTTCAAAATCGTGGAACGTCATAACGGTACGCCCGATTTCCGCGAAAATAGTTTTAAGAGATGCGCAAGACTTGAAAGTAAAACGTCAGTGAGCGGCGCAATCAAAACATTTCGCACTGCAGATTTATCGCGAAAAATGTCGAGGGGGGGGGCCATAATGGCCCCCCCCCCCGGTAAGTTAGGGTTAAGGCTATTTGACCCAAAGTAATCTTATTGTTATGGAAAAAAGGCTTCATGACAATTTGTCCGGTGACAAGATTATTTATGTGCTGTCAATCGATAGCCATGATAATCGCATGACTAATTTCAGTCCTTGACTAACTTACCTTCCTTAAATCTAAATTAATGTCGGCGCATCAAAATCATAGTAACATGTATAAGGCGAGTTATGTGTTTAGTTTTTATTATTATTATTATTATTGTAATTATTATTATTGTCATTATTATTGTTATTATTATTATTATTATTGTAATTATTATTATTGTCATTATTATTGTTATTATTATTATTATTATTATTATTTGAACAAAGGGTGAAACCTACCAGGAATATAAATAATAATATAAATAACAATATGACAAAATGAGCAAAAGACCTCCTAATTACTGGACAAGTGCTCTACCGCCTTAGCTATGGAAAGCCTTTATGACGATGCCCGTCCCAGAGAACCTCGAACCTTTCAATGCTCGACTGATCAGAAGCTGTAACCTGGCATAAACCCCAAGGATAGAAATTGACTTGGAGACGTTTCATATATACATTTTTTATTTATATATTACTTCTAGTACTCAAATTATTTTTCAATCGATAAGGCCTTGTATTCGTCTTTGATTTTGAATCATAGGAAAAGGTTTTTAAAAGAAAAAAAAAGGGGGGGGGGAGAAAAGGTGAAAAAAAAAGTACAATGTCACCAAGAAATGTTAACATGACCTTACGTCAACTGTATTGGATGGAACTTAACTTGAGCACGAACACGATGAAGGAATGGAATTGGTTTCATGTTTATTCCTAGCGTCCATGTGGTCAAAATGTTGCGCCTAATTTTGATGCACGAGATATTCTATTGGAACGAGTACCTCTACAAAGCGGTACATCTGATCGGGCATACCATTCATCAGTTCATCAGCTGGGGTAGAGTTCATGTGTGGGAGGGCTCATTTCAGCAGCCATCATAAATAGACTTGTTGCGTGATCAGTGCATCCAGGCCGCTAATAATGTGAGTCATTGAACCTAAAAATCAGAGACATATTATCAGATGTTTTATTTTTGTGGAATTTTACTTTGTCCAGTGCACTTATTAAATATTCTGACGTCTTTACTGTCAGTTGGCAAAACGAATTTAGTGATTCGAAAGAAAGGGGTGGTGTGTTTTGGACAGTCGAGGGGTTAGCAGAGAGAGAGAGAGAGAAAGAGAGAGAGAGAGAGAGAGAGAGAGAGAGAGAGAGAGAGAGAAAGAGAGAGACTACTTTTCTGTCAAAGGAAGTGGGCTAACAAGAAACAACTGCAGAGATTGGGAAAGAAACACAAAATGTGCGAGAAGATTAGAAAATAGATATCTATTTATCTAATATGTAGTTTATCTTTATATTTCCTTTTATTGGTATTTGTGAGAATAAGTGAAAGATGACTTGCTTTATGCCCTATCTATCTCCGTTCCCTCTCATTCTCTTTATTCTAACCAGTGTTTCTGACCATATATACGTCAACTGAATAATATAACATGAAATATTAATCCTAGCTCATCAACAATGCAGGACGGTCTCTAGATACACGAGGATTGCTATAGTGACGTCAAAAGGAACAAAACAAATAGTTGTTTTTTTCAAGGATACCTTCAACAGTCCTTCTACATCCAAACAAGGTGAAGGACATTCATTATGGTTAAATCGTACATAATTTTTGAATGCCCCCCCCCCTCTAAAAGAAGAAAAAAAAAAACCAACATGCAAGTACGTTGGGTAGTAATAGTAGAAGGATTCCTAAAAGTAAATTATTGGTTATGTTGGTTATACAAAACTAGTAAAAATCAGTTCATAGGATCTATCTATTTGTTTTATTTCGGGGAAGGGGGTATTTCGGCTCGAAACTAGCAAATTTGACAAATTGCTTGGTTACTGCATTTCAAAGAATCCCTACATCGCTTTTCTAAATGTTTTCTTCTATGTAAAACAATAATCTTTTCTCATCATAATGTTCTTCATTTTTTTTTTATCCTCCTTCGTTTTTATTTTCTTTCTGGCTTGTCTCGTTATCAGCTCTGTCTCACCCCTCCCACCCCCCCCCCCCTTGTCTTGAGAGACGGAAAATAGCCGTTCCCGATATAACATCAATTGAGGTTTAAACATGCATCAGTCTGTGTCAAATAAAATGGTACAAGTGGAAAACATTTTTTTATAGTATGAAGATTAATCACAACCTGCTATATTGTTTGGTATTTTCATAAAGCAGGAGGATCAGAATATCACCTGCAATTTTTTCATGACATTTGGTGATGTAATTTTTGAAATATGACTAGTTTTCTACAATCAAGAAAACTCCATTTTCTCACGCCGTCCCATGCCTTTGCGTATAGGTTTAGCATAATGGCCATAAAGTGCTCAATTTCGATTTGTTCCTTGTCGCACAAAATTTAGCATAACTTTTGTTTTACGAAAGCAAATAATACAGAACAAAGCGCATCAGCAAGAAAAATATTTTGGCTTTATTTTGGTACCACATACACACATTATTTGAAAATATTTCTCACCTAAATAATTTTTTTCCGACTGTACCATTTTTTTTTTACACAGACTGTATATATAAACGATGGAATGAATCGCACTTGGTAAATCATTGCCACCATTAGACACGTTTGGAGGTATATACATAAACGCATAAATGCGGTTTGTTCAGAGAGTTGCGGTCTTGACCCATGCCGAGGTTTAGGCTGAAGACATTAGCCAAAGTCCACCTCTATGCATAGGATAGGACGTGGCGGTTATAGGGTAAACATCACTAAAAGCTTTCCCAACAAGCGTTGAGGTCACGTGACTTGGAAAGGTTAACGTTATCGGCTTCTTTCATTTTCACCAAAATTTTCGACACTGACCGACACAATTCATTTTACTTTATAAAGGCAGTATACTAAGCACCCCTTCATACCATAACTTAAGTAGATAACTACTCAAATTGTTTATTTTCCACTGCCAGAATGGCATTTCGATCAAGGAATCCTAACAATGTACTTTTCTTTTGTATGTTCTTGCTGGGCGTCATAACATTTTCCTTCTAATTCATTCTGATACTGATATAAGTGCAAAAAGGCCGAAATAAAAATCATTTCCGTGAGATGCAATATGTATCATTGAATATTAGTATTCTCAAACACATCCTCGCTCCCAGGATGATATGCAGACATGAATGTTTGACAGCGCCTGACAAGCCTTTGGAGACGAGATGGTTGGGTCCTGCATCTGATTGATAGAATAATGATTGAAACATATCTATATCTGATATGCTCAACTACTATTCTATGGGTTTTTCTTCTTCTTCTTTTTCTTTTACTTCGATAATAATGGATAAATCCAGTCTACGTTATTGAGGACTGCATTACTTATCAGAGCGCATAATTATTTAAATTTGTTCTAACATGCTAAACTTTCAAAAGCGAAGTCCATGTGAATAGTAAAAAAAAAAAAAAAAAAAAAAATTGTGAAGGAGTTAAGATATTATCACGTCTCCGAGATGTATATCTAAATTAAACTATATCACAAAATTATATCCTCTATCAATAATCATTTAAGCAAAATATATACATGTAAATTCCTCTAAAGACCGCTCATTACAAAAGAACAATGAGAATGCAAGATAGAGAATTATTCAGTATCAGGAAAATAATACTCAGTTCGATGATTTTTGTCTCTCAATCATGTATTACCCCTCTCTATCTATCTCTCTCTGTCTCTCTCCCTTCCTCCCCTCTCTCTCTCTCTCCCTCTCTCTCTCTCTCTCTCTCTCTCTCTCTCTCTCTCTCTCTACTTCTCATTTTACCTATCGGTGGACCCAATAAGCCGAGTTGTAAATGTGTTGACTCCCTTCGTTCCCTAGAGTAATACGCTATTCGAGAAAGTATGAATATCGGTTAACCTAGGATTCTTAAGGCGTTCCTGTAATGAATTAGGGGAGTGTCTTTTGGAATACATTAGCTTTAATTCTTTATTAATCGAATTGAATACTAGAAGTCGACTGATTGTCGCTCTGTTCCTCTTCGTGAGAAAACAACATGCCTTATGCGATTGTCACAACACGTTGTAAGTCAATGGTTGAAAACCAATTCCCTACCATTTAAAAACCACTCACTAAACAGGTCCAAATCAGAAATGTCGACACCCCCCCCCCCCCCCC